>JBCFYV010000001.1:3134131-3331102 GCA_039000515.1 Timema cristinae
GTCACTACTTGGGTTTAAGTTGGATTAAGAAATGTTATTTATAGGCTATCATGCTCAACTTGGACACAGGCCTTCACTTTTTGTGCTAGTTTTGTTAAGTTTGATTGAAAACTCCATAGATGTGTTTATGTTTACCATTCTCCACAATGTCAAGACAATGAGAATTTAGCCCCATTAGACCTACTACAGTTAGGAATGCCTAATCATTTAACCATCTGAAGTGAAACAAGAAGGGGATTACTGTTGAAAATAAAAATAAAAATATTTGGTGTCAAATGTTAAATAATAAAATTTATCTTGTGATTTGAAGAGAATTTTCGAGACTATGGTTAAAAGTGATTAGGTACCAGTAAGCATATAAGTTGAGGAATTATGTGTATTTCTATAGTCTTACACAAAGAGAGCGGGATTATTTGTTTTTCTATGTCATAATATAAAAAGTTTTATATTTTTGGTCATCTATACGCACAAAAACAAAATGAATTTCCAATGATAGCAAAATAAATTATATACTCCAAACAAATCAACAAAACTCACTTCAATCGTAGAAGAACGTTAACAAATTATAACATGAACATTTAGAGAATGTCACAACATAACACAAAAGTATTTAATAGCCAATAGTTATCATTTTTAATATTATAAACCATCCCACCAAAAAAAACTTAGCCTTTCGGGCATAAACACGTTTTTCATGAAATTCCTGGATCCTGAAATATTAAATTTTTTAAACTATTTAAAATATTAATTTTGCTATCATTGTAAATTTGCCTATGTTGTGTCAAATATAATAAATTTCTCATAATATGAAGAAATGTATCTTGCCCTCTGTGCATACTACCCCCATTATTTCTTTATAACATAATATATACGATCACGCATACATTTTCACACTTGAATTGACCCCACGGGGGAAGCCACTTTACAATGTTCGCAATACTACTATCCACTTACCGGACCTTTTCACTAGTACCCCCCCCCTCCCTTCCTCCTCACATTTTGGGAGCCACTCTACAATGTAATCTACTGAATACTAACCTATGTGTCACATTTACACTTTCATAACTTCTCCCTCCATCCATCCCCTTCTCCTCCATCCATCCCCTTCTCCCTCCATCCATCCCCTTCTCACTCCATCCATCCCTTCTCCCTCCATCATCCCCTTCTCACTCTTCTTGTAAATAATATTTCACACAACACTAAAACTGACACTAATATATATATATATATATATTATATATTCATGTAATATTCATTTGATTCTCTTTGCTTTCCGTACAATTTAGATACCATGGATACTTATTTGTATGTACCCTTCTACAAATAAAAATCAAGGAGTACCTCCGACATGGAAAAGTGACGCACTGTCAGCCAGGGAGAGAGGAGAGAGGGGGGGGGGGGCATCCTGGTTCGCTAATATCAGGCTACTTTGCTCGGGAATCCCTATTTATCTCGCTTCGAGTATCGCAGTAAGGGAGCTCAGAATAGGCCGAACCTATGAAAGCTGATTTCTTACAGGTTTCTAAACTTCACCTTGTCACAAAATTGATGATTGGACTATTTTATTTGTCTAATGGACGAAAGAAGAGTGGGTGACAAAGAATGATGGACGCTTATGAAATCCTTCCTGGTCGGCACGTGGATAAAAATTAACACGCAACTAAAATGTAATCTTCTTTAAAACCAATAGGTAGACTTAAAACACGTACAAATAAATAACAATTAAATCAAATTATATTTAAACTAAATGTATAACTCTAATTTATATTATAAACTTAAATAAAACTGTTTAATCCCAATCATTCATCCTTGGATAAAGTATGAAAGGAAATTTACTGATTTTACATATAAAAAAGATTAATCAAAAAGGTATACTTAATCCATGATTTTTAAATTAGTATAAGGGGCTCAGAATATAGGGTCATTATAATAATTAGTTTTTTATACAATTTATTCACTTAAGGATAATTAGTATAATAGGATTATATACATAATAGTACTAATTATCAGAATTATATAAATTAACCGAACAGTTTATAATATAATTTTTTCCAGTCTTGGTTCCAATGCGTTTGATCCACATCACATTAATGTGAATATTAATTACTAAATTAGATTGAAATATGTCATGAAAACTTTGTTAAGGAATATTAAACAGAATAGTTTTTTTACTGTGTTATCACATAGTTTATCCACATTTATTAACATAATAGGGTATAGATGAGAAAGTTAGTTAAAGAACAAATGTATCAGAATTTGTATGAAGGAGTAGTGGAATAGTATTTAGAAAGAAAACACTCATAACACAGCTGAGATTCCAAGACCAACTTCCCCACCCAGTGGGGCACCCGGAAATTTACTTTGGAGCGAGCATACGTTCAAGGTTATAACGTAAAATGAAATTTCAGATGGCAGACAGGGTCGGTGGGGGGGGGGGGGGTAGGGTGGAGGTTAGAAGCCAAGAAAATTTATTAATAGTAATTAAACACTTCTAGAAGAAATTTGGGATTTTTATGGCTCTAAATGTAACGATTTTGACAGTAAAAGAGGCATTAAATACAATATATTGAAGCTATTATTTCTGGATATTTTACAATAATTAGCCATGTTGAGACACTTTAAATGTCTGTAAAGGTATGTTTTAAATATCATGAATTCTAAAATGTAGCAATTACATTCGAGAAATCTTTAGTGCTCTTTAACTTAGTTCTACTTAATTTAATCAATAAATGGAATTATTATATTATTAACTGTCTTAGGAGGGTACATGAGAAAAGTATCTCTGCGCATGCCCATGTCCGAGTCTTCCATAGTGTCACAACATTAGAAATAGATAGTGGCCGTGAACAAAAAAAAGATTGAGAGCCACTGCTTAGCCTAACTATAGTACCCCTCGTCTACCTAGGCCTACCCAAATTTCTTTCCTCAGTAGGTTTTACCCCTTCAAACAATGCAAATAAGTATTAAATTTCCTTTTATTTTAATTTTATGTCAGTGCCTCTTCTCTCTATAACATTGTAAAGCGAGTAACAAATATTCCGTTCATCTATGAAGAGTTTCAGAGCTGAAAACCTTCTAAAATTTGAATTGGTGTATATTACTGCCGTTTCTTATGGATTGGCGGTGAAGTGACTCTTGTAATATACCGCACTCTAATTACTTTATTTTAATATATACAGTAAAGAGCATACATGTTAATAACAGCTAGTAATAATCTTTAACAAGTAAATGGTAATAAAAAGACAAACATTACAATTTAAAACTTACATAATAAATTAATTGCTTTTTGTTATACGAGAATTAGTGGTTCTTAAATTTTAAGTATAATTTTATTAATTGGCGACACCAATTGAATTGACACAAATTTTTTTAAAGTTAAAAATCACAAGTTATTCCATGTGATAAGAGTTAAATTATGCTGTTTTAGTTCCTTCTATACCAAACTAAACTAAATCATAATTGTTGTTAAAGATCACTCATTTTTAAAGTACGCTTTTTTTATTTCAAAAGAAAAACAAAAAAGTACAAATTTATTTTTTTTTTATTAACATAGTGAGTGCTTCTTTCTAGTAAATATGTAGTCAGTTTATTAGAGTATATGCTGCTGCCATTTATCAGACATGTGGCAACGAAATTAAATGGATACAAATCAGAATGGATACAATTCAGATTTTGTGAATATAATGAAAATTTATACAAATTAGACTTCTTATTTGTGGTGCTTGTTTAAGAATGTGTCTGAATGGATACACTTCAGTCATCTTTTTCAAGACTCGTATTGGAGAGCACTTGGTTTAAATGGCAAACTCAATTAGTTTGCTGTGCTGATGACAGGGAGGTCAGAGTTCGAATCCTGACTGGTGTAAGTAATGTAGATGGGTATTAAAATATATGGCGTGCAAAACATAATCTATACATACACACATACCTTTTTAGTATTTTACTTTTTGCTTAATTTTTTTTTATTGGAGTATAAAGTGCTAGTAGAAAAATTGGTTAACATCTCATCTCACTGAGTCTTACTACTCAACCGGACTATATGAATTTAATCCCACTAAAATTTTAGGATATTTAACCGAATTTCCGTGGAGGAGTAGTATACTAGTAGTAGGAAGCCATTCAGAATAAAACCTCCTTAATACACTTGACCTGGAGTCTAACCCCAACCCGCTCATTATTTGCCGAACTAGACCTTTCCACAAATAAGTTTTGGAACTTTTCAACTAAAGGAATCCTGTGAGACTAACGTGACTTGCGTGCTTGTTCCTCCAAGCCCCGAGCAGCCAAGTTGTGAGGGTTAACTCTTAATTTGATGCGAACAATATGGATATTTGTCTGTGTGGTTACATCTTGGAATGAAGCCTGTAATGCGCACTACTAAACATAAAGAGCCCCCACGTGTTCTCAACCAAAAACACCTTATATTCTTCACACTCCGTACAAATATAAGAGCCACAGAAATTTAATATCTGTTTTATTTTCTCAGGGCGGTAATAAAGAAGTGTTTGGACATTCTAATGACAAATAAGAGGAACTTGTTGCTACAAACGGTAGGTAGGTCAACTCAATCAGTTAATGAAGAACTAAACATTGATTTCTTCAGTCGAGCTCCAAGTGGATATAAGGTATTTTCAGGTTCTGGTCATGCTAGTGATTGTACTGTTTCCAACCTGGTGGTCGACAAGTATTACTGCGCCAGTAATGAAAAAAAAAACCCACCCGTTATGAACATACACGTTATCTCCGTAATTGCAATAAAGGTGGACTTGCTTGGGGTTGAGGTAGTTCCATGGGAACTTCCCTCTCTTGCATCATACGCCACTTCATCCTACAGTCCTGTGTGATTAGGTCGGTACATTACCGTGCGGTTGAACCCTGTTCGGAACTTGTGGGTACATTTATCTGCTAGTTTTACACGCTCGAACGCCTCAACGATCTGGGGGTATTGTGCTCACGTTAGTTTTACTTGGATTATAAAATACATGTTTGAGGTGGGAAAGGGTGTAATCTCATACACAGATTCGTAAAATTTCAAAATAAAGGTCAGCTCCCAAGATATTATAAGTTCTGTTTTTGGTTATATTATTAGTGTTCTCAGTTCCAAGTTACCCTTAATCACACAACATTATTTTAAAGTAATTTGATAATCAACATCTTACAACACAATTTTAAAAAGTGTATAATTTAATTATTTAATGATTTCAAATAATTACATTCACGAGCTTTAGAGGGTCAAATTTGATATTATATGGTTTTCCCGTACCATTGTTAAGCTAAAATAATTAAAGTATGGTGCTGAAGTTTAATATATCTGGACATTCATATGAAGTGTACACAATGAAATATCTATAATAAATATTATTATTAATACTAATAGAGATAAATAATATAAAGATTTCATTGATATATTTATATTACTAACATTATTACGATTCATATTAATATTATAAATATTTCATTGTTGTGTTTTGGTTCATCCTCTTCACTTCACGAAACAACCTGACTCATTACATACATATCATTTTAGGACCCCACGTCAACCAACCGAACTACTTTTTCCTGAGGGAGAAAACACTCCGCGAGCTGGCCAAGTTCTCTCGCGGAGACTTATGGGAAACACTGGGCGTCCGATGACGTAATATCAGCACAAGTGTTATTAAATAGTTTAAATATCTCCCCAAATACCTATTTTAAGCAAAAATTTTAGAGCAAGTTTCAAAATTTTCGAATTTTCACAAACATTCACCAAGTAACTCACCTTAAGTTTTTGAGATAGGAATATAATCAAGATTCCACCCTCGGATTTAACCACATTACATCTAAATTTATAGTTTTAACTGAAACCATTTCGGCTGTAGCCCAAAGCACAGACAGACAGGCTGTTAGAATATTGTAGCATACAATTTTTAGGTTCAGGAAGACATCAAACGTCAATAAACATTATAATTTTGAGGGAGAAAATTTTCACAATTAAAATACTTTCTCTATATGATAGAGTAACATACTCATGTAGGGTTGACGTCATTTTCTCTTTAGTTTCTTGACTTCGGATGGCATCCCCCCTCTCGGTAATATTAAAACACACTCTCCCCCCCTCCCCCCATCCTCGTCAAGCAAGAAGCTGTCACACGTGCTCTTATATTGAACTCTCAGTTTTCTAGATTTCATGTGACGTGGCTAACGGAACTTTGATTGTGCGGTGGGGGGGTGGGGGGTGGAGGGTTGAAATATGGGGAGAGGGGTGGTGGGTTGGAAGATCGAGAGGGGGTCGTGACGTATTGTGGACGATTAGGACAAACCAGCGACATGTGCTCAAAGATAAACAACTCACACATTATTTCACGTGTGGGGTTTTGATTATATTGATTATATGTGCACTGCGTCTTACTACACGTCCAAACCATCCTCATATTTACACTGAAGGAGTGAGGTTGAGGTGGGTTTAATTTAGAGGAATTCCTCACATTCACAAGTTGGGATTAATACACGTCTTGTCAGAGGTGAAGGAAGGGTTTGACAATCAGATGAATCTGTGCCAGGACCGAGGATTGAACCCAGACCCCAACACACAAGTCCGACACCTTACCCGTAGACCACCAGGTCGCCCTAACACATTATAGTTATTAGTTTATGTGCTTATTATAAACAATACATGTGTGAATAGAAGGGTTTATCTGACCAGACAACTGAGAAGGGGGGAGCGGGGGGCTAACCTAGAGATTTCAGTTAAATAAACGGCACACGGACCATACTCACGTTTACAATAACTGTAAAAATAAAGTGTTCACATGATGATATTCAAACTAATACCAAGGTTTTAGCGTGATCTACTCGGCATGAGTTGAAACTGTTTCAGCTTTGCCCACGTTTAACCCCCGCCTGTAAAAACCTAATAAGTGCAAATATAGTTGTATTCACATTTGCCATTGAGCTCATCATCAAACATATTTATTAACTCTTTGATAAGGGCCTAAAGTATTTGTTCTCTCCTTCTAATAATCAGACCTGTGAGCAATCGGTGGTTTCTAGTGTGAGTTGCTAATTCTCCTGGGTCAACACATATTCCTGCTGGTGATTGAATCCACTTGTTAAGTCACTTGTGCCGTTTCTGCTCTCCGGTCTCTACAAACGTGGGAATCATATTTTAAAGATTGAACAAATTTGTAGAAGGTGGGTGAGTTCTTACGGGAAATTTCTATTTTGAGAGTTGGAATTTCTATGAACAGGATTCCAGGAGCGTTTCTAGGGAAATGCTGGGAGATGAATGCGTAGAAAGATACACATATATGACGTGTGAACGCTAGCGTATATATGCATCTTAGCATGGAGATCGGGTCAAGCAATGTTTCACCGAAAGAGGTCCTTCTTTTTAAAGTAATTATTTAATTTAAAGTACAGGAATGCACAGGATTTGAACAGGGAGTACATGAGATATTAGAGGAAGTTGGAGTACATGAGATAGTAGAGGAAGCAAGACTGAGATGGTATGGGCATGTAATGAGGATGTTGGAGTACATGAGATAGTAGAGGAAGCAAGACTGGGATGGTATGGGCATGTAATGAGGATGTTGGAGTACATGAGATAGTAGAGGAACAAGCCTGAGATGGTATGGACATGTAATGAGGATGTTGGAGTACATGAGATGGTAGAGGAAGCAAGGGTGAGATGGTATGGGCATGTAATGAGGATGTTGGAGTACATGAGATAGTAGAGGAAGCAAGACTGGGATGGTATGGGCATGTAATGAGGATGTTGGAGTACATGAGATAGTAGAGGAAGCAAGACTGAGATGGTATGGGCATGTAATGAGGATGTTGGAGTACATGAGATAGTAGAGGAAGCAAGACTGGGATGGTATGGACATGTAATGAGGAAGTTGGAGTACATGAGATAGTAGAGGAAGCAAGCCTGAGATGGTATGGACATGTAATGAGGATGTTGGAGTACATGAGATAGTAGAGGAAGCAAGCTGAGATGGTATGGACATGTAATGAGGATGTTGGAGTACATGAGATAGTAGAGGAAGCAAGACTGAGATGGTATGGGCATGTAATGAGGATGTTGGAGTACATGAGATAGTAGAGGAAGCAAGACTGAGATGGTATGGGACATGTAATGAGATGTTGGAGTACATGAGATAGTAAGAAGCAGATGAATGAAGGACATGTATGAATGTTGGGTACAATGGAGAACAGTAGATGTGACATGAAGGGGATGTTGGAGTGCATGAGATAGTAGAGGAAGCAAGACTGAGATGGTATGGACATGTAATGAGGATGGAAAAAGAGAGGACGCCAAAGAGAATATTGAAAATGAAGTATGTGCGGAAAAGACCGCAAGAGAGGCTTATACAGGAGACTTATTAAATGAGTGCAAGAACAAATTTCCCGCCCCAACTTGTTTTTTATTCTCTAGCCTAAGCCCTGTGCATACCCTTAAGGGTGGGATTGTCTGTGCCAATTGGAAAGTTTGCTTTTATATTTACCAATAAGAATTTTTTTTAAACCATAAATAAATAGTGAAAGTAAAACATTTGAAAATAAGTGTTTTATATAACTATAGTAAAGTTCACCAGAGTAAAATGTGTCCTCGAAGCCTTCAGGAAAATAACTTGTTCATAAAATAGTGGTTATATTTTTTCGCCCGAACGGCTTCATGAAAAGCATCTAAAGACTAGTTAATTAACTCTTAACTCTATCGGAGAGTTAATTTACTTCTGAAACCTTGTTAGGTACCAGCTAATAGAACATAAAACTTTTATTGAATTATATATTTTAAATTTAGTTTTAGTTTAGTAAAAAAAAACACGCTCCCTTCATCATAAATATGAGATTATAAATAAAACAGAGAAGAATGTTGTGACTGAATATCAAGTATTGTAATTACTGCAACAGGGAATTTATTTATTGAAATGTTTGTCCTGGAGAATATAAATTAGGTAACTCGATGCCTGGCTGGATATTACTAAACTATCCGTGGGGTAACGTTAGCCCGTTAGAACAAATTATATCTAGTTCTTATTAGCTTTACTCTCTAGTTATCTTAAATATTACGTTTAACACAAAGATTATTAACGGCCGGTATTAGAATGGTAATTTAGAGGAAGTGCACCCTTATATACATTTAGAGATGGTGGAAATCTCGCATGTGGTAAATAACCGTGAGTGCATCTGCCGGGTCTCTGTCAGAGGAAACTAGCTATGTCACGAGGAACGCCATAGACCATGCTATCACTACGGTATATGTGTCAGGAGCATAACACGACATCTCGTGATGTTTGTTTGTCTTTCTTTCCCCTCAAGATGACACAGAAGGCTGACACTTTGAACACATAGTGTAGTATAGACCATGGGACAGAACCTAACAGAGCCGGATTGTATAGGTGTTTATTGTCTGTCTGTCTGTCCGTTCTTTGTGTCTGCATCTTAGCCTAGAGCCTAAACCATTTTACCGTTCGGATTAAAACCTGGGTTTTCATAAGGTTTTTCCAAAGAGTTTTTGAAATTAAATATTTAGCTCTAAAATTAACGGTAGTTTACTCAAGGGCAAAAATAGAAAAAAAATCGATTAAATCAAAATCCTCTTTGTCAAATTTGATTAATTTTTGTTTCTAGGCACTGTTTAGCAAAAAAAAACAAAATGGCGATTCTAATCTTCCAATAAAAATGACTAAAGGGTACTTTACATAAGCGTAGATTTCTAATTTCTTTGCAAATAATTGGTTTATGAAATAAGTCATTATTTTAATACTATTGAAATTAAGAAATTTTTATTTTACATACATTTTTATCAAACCAATAATTTCCTAGATATAAGCAATTATATTATTGTTTTTAAATGATGTAATGAATTGATTGCTAAGCTCATTTTAGACCTCTTTGTAACAATGTTTATTTAAAAGTGTATTTATTTCATTCATACTCTTTCCATCATGTTTCTGCAATAATGTATTTTAGTTTCACAAATCTTATGAGTTTTAAGAAAATGTTACCAATTTTAGATAAAGTAGAAAATATGTGCGGTCCACTCTATCATTTTTATTTTATTTTATCAAACCACACTTCAAATTACGTGCTTCTAATTCGAGCTCTTTCGAGAAAGCTTTATTATCAACCCCACTTTGTTTACTAAAATTCCTTTCTTAAAATGAGTTTAGGGTTTGCGTGTTTCAGCTCACACTAAAATTATAAGTTGCATTCTAAATTAAGTTCGCCTGTCACTGACAAGCTTTTATATTAGTAAGTAGTAGACCCTGTAATAATTTACCAGCAGGCTGGGCCAGTTCTAGATATGGTCATAGAAAACTGACCAAAGAAAATAATTTTCATTACTTCAAATGTATTTCATTATATGTAATTAATTAAATTAGGTTAGGCCAGGTTAGGCTAGGTTAGGTTAGGTTTGGATAGGTCAATACTCTAAAACTCTCGATGGTAGATATATAATATAGGATTATTTCAAACATTGGCCATGCTGTCATGGTCAATTAGGACTTTGTTTGGCCAGAACCCTGGTTAAAATATCAATATGTCGTTGTTTGGCTAGATCAGATGGCCAATATGCGAGGTGGCCAGCCAGTTCACAGTATAACTCCTTCTGGGCCTTGCCTGTATATATATATATATGTCTTTTATCATTTGCTTATTAAACTGTACTAACGGAAACTCAAGTCACCGGTGACAATATCCCTTTTCTTGTAACCAATAAGTGGCCGACACTCTCACACACGTGTCCATAACAGACTCTGCCTTAAGCAATGGGTGAAGACTAACCATGAACATGGTATGAATTATAGAACGTTCAGTGATAAACAATCGACGTTACAGAATAAATCAATAGATTCTATTTAAACTAATGCGTGGACATCCATTGTGCCAATTTTATTTTCGAATATACTAATATAATTTTATCTCCATGATTGTTAATAAGATATTAATTTATATTCATGATTAAAAACATTAGTATTTTATTTCCCTTAATGGGGTAGAGATTAGAAGGGTATAATTTTGAATAAATGAATTTCACCTTAGAAGGGATGGGAGGAGGTTAAGAATTTAGAAGGAGCAACCCTCCGTACATCCAACTGAGATCTGAACCCCGACTTCTCAGTCATTGGCAAACATTGCCTGCGATGTAAGTTTTGATATAATACAATATAGAATAAGTCAGATAAATATTTATTTTATGAGAGTAAATCCCATTTACTAATGACAATTAATGATTGGGTGTAAATAAATCCGTGAATGGTCGACTGAAGGAACGAGACATGAGCCCCCCAAGTTGGAGCAGTTCCCCGCTCTCTTTGATCTAAGATGAGTCAATATTGTGATTGTGATCTGGGTGAAGGTGTTATTTCGCCCGGCGGCTGTTAGGAAAAGAACAACCCTGTATAATCTAAACAGAGGAGGAGTGAAGGAATCTCCTCTCATCTCGTCTTATTGTGGCAACTCTTCTTTCCCTCCATAACACCGTGTATAATCCTGGAGTAGGAGCAGGGTCGAGTGCAGCGGGCAACAGTGACAAACAAGGGACAGGAGTACTTGCTGGACAGGGGCTCTTGCTGGACAGGGGTACTTGCTGGACAGGGGCTCTTGCTGGATAGAGGCACTTGCTGACAGGGGCACTTGCTGGACAGGGGCACTTGCTGGACAGGGGTACTTGCTGGACAGGGGTACTTGCTGGACAGGGGCACTTGCTGGACAGGAGTACTTGCTGGACAGGGGCACTTGCTGGACAGGGGTACTTGCTGGACAGGGGCTCTTGCTAGATAGGGGCTATTGCTGGACAGGGGCACTTGCTGGACAGGGGCTCTTGATAGAGGCACTTGCTGGACAGGGGCTCTTGCTGGATAGAGGCACTTGCTGGACACTGGCACTTTGTACTGATCGCCTCTTTTGAAAGGTAACCAGTGACACTTTTTGAACTTAACGAGAACTTTATATATATATATTCCATCCTTACTAAACTTAGCCAAGACTGAAAGAGAGGATAAGTAAACTATTAATTAATAAAAACTAAGGGGTGGGGGATTACACCAAACACGTGTTTTCCCACAGGGATCCCTAAATAAAAATCCTGTTACGCAAAGGACTTTAGAATTTATTACAATACACAATTTAAACACATTTTTACAAGATTAATTCAAAACAAAGGAGAACAGATTTACGTTTGCTACATTACGATTTGTTAAAAGGATTTATATAAGAGGTCTCCCGTAAAATACCAAAAAACAAAATAAAAAATAAAACAAATAATAATAAAAATAAAATAGTCTTCAATCATCATACTTAATTCACGTTGGAATGAAAGAGATAAATACAATTTATACCATCTCTTTGTTGCACTTTCGAAGAAATAAACTATATTTTATAACATTTTAGATAACATAATTGTAAAATCTTAGGTGACGCTTCATGCGTAGGGCCCAGGTCTATGGCCCCTTGGCCCCAATTTTAATCCGGACCTGGAGTTAGTAGAATGATTAGTTTACCATGCAAGGACTCTCGCCCTCTTATTCTGACGAGTATACACACTCAGCCTACTATTTGCACCTGGACGGAATTGACTTGCATTTCAAAACTAGCGTTTAGTTGTCTCCTATTCATGATTATATATCTTCTTTCAGGGACTGTTTAATCTACATCTTGGCATGAATATCCCAAATAGCCTGAGTAGTAGACGATTTTTTTTAATAAATTTACAAATAAATAATTACTTTAAGAAAGAAAATCCTGTGACAATGTAGGAGTATTTTAATTATTATTTAAGATTTTTTGGTTCTCGTTACAATGTTAAATTTTCCCATTAATTTTGTTTGGCCAATATATAACCAAATAATTTTCTAGTAGGCCCATATAGTTCAATTTTCTCTACACGGTGAAATAAACAGTTCTTGGATATCTGTCAAGGGTGTCCTTGAATTTAATGACATTTTCTCTTCAACTAAAACGTTTCTCATCTAATGCCGCTATGCTCATGACAGATATTCAACAACTGTTGATATCACCGTGCCAGAGAATTAATCTCTATCTTTATACTGTAGAAAGGTTTCATTTATTTTGTGCAAATAAATTTTCTCGCATCCCCAACTTTAGGTTACTTCGTAGCTGTAGACCTTTATAAATACCACATTTTATAAGAACTTCTATATTTTTAAATATAGTTTTCTCTAAAAATGTG
Organism: Timema cristinae; assembly: GCA_039000515.1. Taxonomy (NCBI): domain Eukaryota; kingdom Metazoa; phylum Arthropoda; class Insecta; order Phasmatodea; family Timematidae; genus Timema; species Timema cristinae. The sequence goes on from JBCFYV010000001.1 coordinate 3,147,312, forward strand.
GGTGGAAATTATCATTAGGTTTCTAACCAATAGAAAAGTTTAAATTTTTAAACAAAATTCAAAGAGAATTTACGCAAAACTTTGTACTTCTGAGATTAAATGAAAATGTTATAAACCTAGTTCTAGCCTTCCTCTATCAAATGGAATAATGTTTTGATAGGGCCACAATCAAAAATTTTGAGAAAATGTGAGATTGTTTTATAAGGTTAAGCTATTGCATATCAGAATTTATAAAATAACGCTTCAAACTTAAAATTGAGAAATTGTAACTGGTCAGTGATTTCGCCCATATTTGGTGAAAGCCATATAAAAAAAAACTTAATACATATTCCGTGATTTCTAAACTTCTGAAACACTTCTCAGTGATCTCCCTTGTAGCGTAAGATATTGTGTTAAGTTTCTCAAGTCCATACTGACACCACCTAGGTTCAAACAAGAGTACCATTTCAACAAGGACTCTTCTCCTCTTAAAAATATATTTCTAGGCAAGGCTCTGATATTGCCACTATTCTAACTGGCCTGTAAATAGTAGACAACTTCTATCCCTAACCAGTTGTTCAAGTTTTAACCTCGACGCCTAGGGTTGTTTACGCCGTTGTTGCTGGGAGCGGTGTTTCAGTAAGTTAGCTGCGAGCTTGAAGAAACTTCTCTACCTCCTTCTCACGTCTGATATCCTGCTTGGCTTGTTGTGTTGACTGCGTGGATCAACGAGGCTCGATAGATTAAGGTGTTCCTTCCTCCCCCTCAACTCCTTCACAGGCATCAAACCACCCTTTGCTCCAAACACTGACTCTCTCCCCTGACCTTACGAGGAACTTCACACATAGGGATACAATGTGCGCATACGTGAGTGGTTAAAGGAATAAATAGAACAAGACTACACGACATTGGACCGTCGGTCTAAGGTCACGTGCGGCAAGGGATTAAATATATACTTTTTTTTTAACTAGATCCACCGACTCAATCTCGATGAGAGTAAAGTATAGAATGAAGTATGTTAAGAGTGTTAAGTGTTTTGTCTTCTTATTCTTGTTCTATGATGGCAGATACACATTCGTCACCCTCTGACTTTATCGTTTATTTATCAAATAGGTCCAAATGTGCAGATAACCTTATCTCACATTAACTGTTGACACAGATGAAAACTTTGTATATCAACCAACAGTCAATCTTTGCATAACCAACAATTATTCTTCGGCCAATCAACAACAATTTTTGGGCAAACAACCAATAGCCATACTTTGGTTTACCAACATCGAATCTTTCGAGAACCAGAAGCCAATCATTCTTTCAGTAATCAACAACCATTCTTTGGTAACCAATAGCCATTCTTTGGTTTACCAACAACGAATCTTTCGAGAACCAGAAACCAATCATTCTTTCAGTAATCAACAACCATTCTTTGGTAACCAATAGCCATTCTTTGGTTTACCAACAACAAATCTTTCGAGAACCAGAAACCAATCATTCTTTCAGTAATCAACAACCATTCTTTGGGAAAATAATCACCATTCACTGAATAGCCAACACCTCTTCCTTGGGCGACGAAGAACTAATCTTTGGACCAGAGTTCTAACAAATTAATGTCAGCTCCGTGGCTAAGTTTCCAAGGTACTTTAAAGAGTAGAATTGATATACATTCTGTCATGTGTAGTCAACTACTTTATCTGAGGTGTTATTGAATATGTTATAGATCATTGTTGTTAAGCCAATCACTCCGGGTTCGAATCCTATGTCCAGGTATTTTTCTTTAAACTATATTTAACTTTGTTAAAATATGTACTCCAGTGCAAAAGCTCCCATCCATTGTTTTATATTTCATTTTCTATATTTCAATGTCTTATTAATTTTTTTTTTCAAGCTAGCACAGGCCAAATTGTTCCAGGTCTATTTAATATCAAGCTGTTGCCTCTTGCACCGAGTCTTACTTCCCGTCCGAGATATAATCATCATCATCATCATCAACATGGTGGAGGCCTGGCATTCCACACATTCACAAGTTGTTATTAACACACGTCTTGTCAGAGGTGAAGGAAGGGTTTGGTAATCAGATAAATCTGTGCCGGGACCTCGGATTGAACCTCGGACCCCCAACACAGAAGTCTGACACCTTACCCCTAGACCGCCAGGTCACCCAGTCTATAAATAAAAGTAACAATATAATATTATTTTTCCAAGATACAATAAGAATTTCTAATGTTGCTTTTATAAAACAATCATTAACATCTGTTATTACACGTCACAATATTCCTAACAACGAAATGCAACGATCACAGCGCTAGCATGTTTTCCTGGTAGGGTCCCGGGTTTGAATACCGGCACGGCAGAGAACTTTATAATATTGATGGGGGTTTCCCCTTTCCCAGCTATGAATAATTAACCGTGAAGGGACTTGTTGTCGTGTCGGAAGGCGTGTGCTGATATAGTAGGTCGGTTCAGAGAGTGCACGCTAAATGCCTCCATTTTATTTTTTGTATCCTATTGGTCGCGCTCTCGACCTTGTCAAGTTCTCTTTTCTGTTCTTCATGAATATGTACGAGTTGTGGACCGACAAGCAAATGGCGGACAGGATGTAACAACCCCCCAACTCCGAAACAAACTAACGTCACTAGTTTTATGAACATCCACGTCCAAGTTTGGTACGAGAAATGTTACAACTTTCTGATAGCGACACCGACATTTTCTTACAGTTAAAATGAGAGCAATAATAGAGCTCGAACAAGCTTTGAGAATAGATATCGTAGCTCTAGTGCGAAAAAGAAAACAGAAAAATAAAATAAAATAGATATGGACCCACTTGGGTGGCCGTTTGGTGTAAACCCTTAAGGCAGAGTTTTTAGACCTGTGTGCCGCTGAGGTTCTTTAGGTGTGCCGCTAAGGTTCAGTAGGTGTGCCGCTAAGGTTTTCTTGCGTCCTCTTCCACCTCTCCTTAAGTTTTGTTGACGACGGCTCCCAGAGTCGCATTATCTCCAAAATTAGGGTTGTTAGCTTACACTTTCTTAAAAGTAGGTTATTTTACAAACCGACTAAAGTTTCATGGTAGTCTGCGAGATACTCACAATTTTCTGCTAGGAGGAGGGGGGGGGGGGTGACAAATGGGGCAATTTGACCCAGGCCCCTTCATCTCTAAGACACATCACTTCCGAAACATCTCTCTTACAACAACATAGTCTTGTCATAACCACAACACGATGATCATACAGCGTCCCTTCACACTGTGATATACAACCACAACCACAACCACTCAGCCACAAAGATGGGATGGAGATACTAGGTCCCTTCACACCGTGATATACAACCACAACCACTCAACCACAAAGACGGGATGGAGATACATGGTCCCTTCACACCGTGATATACAACCACAACCACTCAGCCACAAAGATGGGATGGAGATACGTGGTCCCTTCACACCGTGATATACAACCACAACCACTCAGCCACAAAGACGGGATGGAGATACATGGTCCCTTCACACCGTGATATACAACCACAACCACTCAGCCACAAAGATGGGATGGAGATACGTGGTCCCTTCACACCGTGATATACAACCACAAACACTCAGCCACAAAGACGGGATGGAGATACATGGTCCCTTCACAGTGTGATATACAACCACAACCACAAACACTCAGCCACAAAGATGGGATGGAGATACATGGTCCCTTCACACCGTGATATACAACCACAACCACTCAGCCACAAAGACGGGATGGAGATACATGGTCCCTTCACACCGTGATATACAACCACAACCACTCAGCCACAAAGATGGGATGGAGATACATGGTCCCTTCACACCGTGATATACAACCACAACCACTCAGCCACAAAGACGGGATGGAGATACATGGTCCCTTCACAGTGTGATATACAACCACTTAGCCACAGAGATGGGATGGAGATACATGGTCCCTTCACACCGTGATATACAACCACAACCACAAACACTCAGCCACAAAGATGGGATGGAGATACATGGTCCCTTCACACTGTGATATACAACCACAACCACTCAGCCACAAAGACGGGATGGAGATACATGGTCCCTTCACACCGTGATATACAACCACAACCACTCAGCCACAAAGACGGGATGGAGATACATGGTCCCTTCACAGTGTGATATACAACCACTTAGCCACAGAGATGGGATGGAGATACATGGTCCCTTCACACCGTGATATACAACCACAACCACAAACACTCAGCCACAAAGATGGGATGGAGATAGGCCTACATGGTCCCTTCACACCGTGATAATACAACCACAACCACTCAGCCACAAAGATGGGATGGAGATACATGGTCCCTTCACACCGTGATATACAACCACAACCACTCAGCCACAAAGACGGGATGGAGATACATGGTCCCTTCACACCGTGATATACAACCACAACCACTCAACCACAAAGACGGGATGGAGATACATGGTCCCTTCACACCGTGATATACAACCACAACCACTCAGCCACAAAGATGGGATGGAGATACGTGGTCCCTTCACACTGTGATATACAACCACAACCACAACCACTCAGCCACAAAGACGAGTTATTACAAGCACTAAGATCAACCTCACGCTAACCACAAATGTGTTCCTAGTTTGTAGACCCCCTACTCTGTTTGAGAAGAAGTTGTGCCGCATTCTAACTGTGAGGTCGCTGCGAGGGGAAGGAAGGGGAAAAAAAGAAGGGGTTGTTGATTTATGGGGTGTGTTATGAGACTCATAAACAGCAGCAGTTGTCCCGGCGAAGAGGGATGAAGGGGTGACATTCTTAATCACACCCCTTCCCAATAGGAGTGCCGCATACCCTTGGCCATATTGCGCGCATTGCTGGCGTATCTCTGTGTCTTCATAATGCCAGTTGGTGTGTACGTGCCAGTACTAGACAGCGTCCCTGAAAACAAATCATAATGGAGACCCTTCTTCGCTTGACACTGTCTTATACACTCTCCATATGAGCTGGATACGTCACAGACTGTACGAACACCTCATAGTCAACTGGTCAGGTGTTGACTGGATACTTTCTACCGTATTAAAGTGTACGTAAATCCACCAATGGAGCAATGATGGACATTAGTGGCTCTTAGTCTCAAATTTTAGGAACTTATGTTGACAAGCATTACACCCCTCTTGTCTCCAACAATCTCCTCCAAGTGAACTCATTCAGTCAAACTGTGGTAACAGGATAGTGAATACCACCTTGTTACATCAGCAGCGTCTTACCAACTAAACTATGGTTCATTTAGTCTCTTTTCCGTACACTGAAGAGGTTGGTTTTTATCTGCAAGAAATAGCAAGTAATCATAGGCGAGCCATTTCGAAGTAATAATGTACCGGATTTCTTTTTTAGGTGACCTGACGGTCCAGGGGTAAGATGTTAGACTTCTGTGCTGGGGGTCCGGGGTTCAATCCTCGGTCCCGACACAGATTTATCTGATTGCCAAACCCTTCTTTCACCTCTGACAAGAAGTGTATTAATCACAACTTGTGAATGTGGGGAATGCCAGCTCCACCGTGGTTCGGATCCCACGTTAAACTGTAGGTCCTTCATTTCATCTACAATCACCCTACCATTACACATTAGAGTGGTATAACCCGGACGGGTAGTAAGACGCGGTGATATTTTTTTTCTGTACTAGTATTCTCTCGTATTTGAGCCCATGCATCATTATTTTCATTTCGACATTTATATTTTATGTAATAGGATTCCACAAACATTTGAAACGTTGGTGCACTTATTTATACCATGTGTAATTACTAAATGTAAATTAAATGCTTTATGCTAAAAGCAATAAACCGCAACTGGTGACACATTGTCCTCACGAAGGCAACAGAAAGTTCCAAAAAGGGTTGCTTACATAATGTTGCGGTTGATTATTTTGTTGTTACCGCTCCACACGGAAATATGCAGTAACCAGCATATTTTTTAATTTTAAATGGTTCACTGGCAACCATGGAGTATAAATATTGCTGCACGCTCAACGCAGGTACATAACGCATGATAGGTCACGTACAAAGCATTCAGGTTTCACGTATAAAGGCAACATGATCAACAGTCAAGAAGAAAGTTCCGTCAATGTTCCTTCAGGTGCGGTTATTGGTAAGGTTAATGTACATTTAAAGATAATTAATAGTTCTTGCTCACACGTCATCAAAGGCACATGATCAAGGTTCCTTCCATGTCATCAAAGGCAGCATGATCAAGGTTCCACGTCATCAAAGGCAGCATGATCAATGGCGTATTTTTGAAAACTCAAATTCCACGATAATCGGAGAGAAAATACTTTTGTTTAGAAGTTGATTTTTTTTAGTGGTGCGTTTTACTTCCCCTCTGGGCATTCCCCATATTTACCGTAGAGTAGTGTAGAATATAGTGGAAATGTTCCTTCATTTGTGTCGAGAGAGAAGGAAGACACATTCAGAAAAATCTACTTAAGAACAGCCGACAGCCTTCCTCGTTACCGAGAAATTATTCAAGACCAGGCCGATGTATTGGCCTGCGTGCCCACCGGCACGGGTGAGCACTATATAGGATTATAGTAATATCGATTTATTACCATAAATTAGATATAATTATGTTAATATCATGGCACTCAGATCTGATGACATTTACGCATTTAGTTTAAAGCTTCATGTTAAAAAGTCCCAAGTATTCAATCACCCTGTAAGAGTTAACTCCAGTAAACATTATATAGTTTTTAGAAGAATTCCTTTTTAAATTAGTGAGGACCATTACTTTTCTATCCATCCACACCGGTTATCGCATGGTCTAAGGTGTCACTCTCGTGTTAGACTTGATTGCAGTTGACGGGGAGATTGGGGTTCGTATCCCAGTCGGGCGTATATCACTTTTTATTCTAAATGGTATTACCCTTTCCTTGCACGCAAATGCGAGTACATTTTCTCTACTTTCCTCATGTATATTTAAATAGCACAAATAATGTATGATTATAGCTCGAAAGGGTTTAAGGACGTTATGAAAAAATGTATAGTTAATAAATGAGCTAAAACCACTTTTAGAGATTTCCTAAAAACTGTTTCGGGCCATCAACTAATTTGTGCTACACTAATCCAAAAATATAGATTTCCGTGAGATGTGATTCCATGATTTAAGTACATTTTAGAAAATGTGAGAGGTTACATTTTATAAGTTTTATAGTTATTATTGCGTTCAACCTAGGGTTAATATGATGGAGGGCAGAGAAAACCAAAGTTATAAATATTGAGACAATCACCCGTCAAAGATCCGAACCTTTATCTCGTCAGAACTGGCACTCTAGTCTATTGCAATCCAGATCATTAGACCCTGGTTCAGAGTGGGAACTTATAAATGTATTTTTACGGTAGTTATAATTTTACTTATTAAATAAAACCGGATATTTTCCACATTATACTAAGCCTAAGTGTTCAAACTATTCAAATTTCAAATCTCAAATCCGACATTATTTAACAATACTTTAGAACAATCTCTTTTACACATATGAAATTATAATGGATGTAATGCAATGGTGTATTTTTGTTTTTTTTATCATCAAAATAATAGTTTGTATGTTTCAAATATTTGATACACTTTGGAATGGCTACAACACCTCAGAAATTTGTAAGTAGCTAAATATATATATTAACAACAATTATTATATCCTATGAGTATAAAATTGTTTACCAAAATGTATTTAATAAATGTTTTAAAATATTTTATCAATATTGGATATCATTTTAATTTATTTATAAGTTCTTAAACGCACCTTTAAAAAGCTTTTCATACAAAGTCTCCCGGATTAAAAAGCTAAAATTGAAAAGTTGCTCGTAATCGAAACATTAACTCAAAAATGTGCTTAGGAAACTAACTGTTTTTGCATCCTTTTAGAGCCAATATGAAAACACTAAACAAATTCGAAATATAGATAGGCCTATTAAATAAAATATTTAATTCATTAATATTGTCCAAAATTATTGCCTCAGTCCCGGAGACTATCTATACACTTGTCAATGAGTAAGTTTTTAGATCCCCTACAACTTTCCAAAGTTTGACTGTTTAATCCGGGTACACCCTGTATAGTGTGGCATTAATAAAATATATATATCAACTTTAGTGGGTGTAAATTGTCACGATTGATTACCTAACATGATTGGAACTGTTAATTTGTACATTAGGGATATTTCAATATGAATGTTAAACATTAGTAATCCGGAGTTTTCCTTATGAAGAAACCTAATAATATACAAGTGTATTTTCATACGAAGGGCTTTAACTGGCAGTTAAAAAATTTACTACATCTAATTAACGTTGCTATTTGTTGATTCATGCGAACTTCAGGAGTTACTCTTGAGAGGTGTTATCAATAGGCTTACAAGTAAAATAAAATGAATAAAATGTTAGAATGTTTCCTAATTTGGTTGAAAGAAATATGTTTGTATGGTTTAAAGGTCCTTCCTATTAAATTTGGATTGTACCTGCACAAATGAAGACAAAATACGTAAACTAGTTTCAAACTAATACTAACACATTTATATAAAATGATTTAACCAGTAAAATATTTAAAACCTTTTTAAATGTTTCAATATTTTATAGAATATGTGTAGATTAATATTTTGAATTATAGTTTTGAGTTATTAGCAACAAGAATATCACAATTTATGTTTGAGCCTCGATCCTATCACTTTAACATGGTTATTCGTATATTCACAGCAATGAGGTAGAGATTAGTCTGTCACAATTAGAGGAAATGAACTCACATTTGCATTTGAGAAAGGGGAAAAAACACCTGGATGGAAACTTACACTTACATAAACACTAAGATAGACCAGACGAGACTGACGTCTTTGTCTTCAAGCCCACCCATGTGGTCGCTGTTGGTGATGTTATGATGACATTAATGAAAAACAACTTAGTTATCAGACAATTATGATCGAATAAAGGACTATATGTTTATTAAGTTTTATGACAAAATTTAACTCCATAACCCGCCTCGGTGGCGTAGTTGGTTAACGCGCTGGTTCATGTTGAGCTAGACTGCCGAGAATGGGGAGGTCGAGGTTCGAATCTCGGTCGGGTGAACTGGGGGTGGTTTTTCCTGAATGATTTTCCATTCTCCCTCCACGAAAATGTGGGTATACATCCTCTAAATACAACCTTCCCCATTCCTAACACATTAGAGTAATTAGTAATTAACCATATAAATCTAACGGGTAGTAAGACGTGTGTATTATTTATTATTATTATTTATTAAACTCATAATATGTTTTTGAATTGTAGGCCTACTTTGAGAAAACATTCAAAATATTTTATTTCTAAATTAATTGATTTATCCTATAGGATAATTAATTATGTTCATAGTTAAATTGTTCCACACAAGATTAATTTTCTTTAAGGCATTGTGGTATCATTGAAAGTCAAACAAGAACTAATTTCTAATTTTTTTAAATCGTGCCCCCCTTTTTTCGTATCTTGGCCTATGTCATGACGTCACAAATGAGAGACTGTTCATACTACGTGTGGGAGGGCTTTATTAGCTATTTATTACAGCTCATATGAAATACTCGTCTATTTACACTAATGAGGCAGGTGGAAATAAGAAGAAAAGTACCCACATTTGTGTGGTCAGAAAATATTAAACCCCTTCCACACACAGCCTGCTAGGATTTAAACCTTGACCCCTAACTTATCATATTAGATCGGCCTCAAATTCATTTCGCAAGACAACCGATACGGGGGGCTAAGAAGAAATTTTTGTTTGCGAAATTTTTGAAGATTTTTTTATATATTTTTTTAACTCACCTTTAATCTTAGGAGGTCAAAAATTCCCAGAATTGATATTAACTGTTTTAAAAAAATCTTATATCCCCTTGAGTTGAGAAGTCAGCGGTTAATGGTGAACCAAAGTAAGCTGATGTTTCAAAGTGTCGCTATACATGACCGTAAGGGGTGACCCCCTCTACACCGCCACGGCCCTCTCGTGGAAGATTGTTGTATTAAATTAAGGCCAGTTTACTACCGGCGCTTGTTGTGGTTTATTAACTTTAATCGGCCGGTCACCGCTCGGAAAACAAGAGGAGAGCTCACATGCAAATAAGGCCGTCATATCACAAGAACAACAAGGGAGTAAGTCCAGCATCAGGGCTTGAATCACAGATAATTACCCTCTTATCACACCAGAACAACAGTAAGTCCATCATCAGGGATTTAATCACAGATAGTTACCCTCTTGTCACACCTCTCGAAATTACCTGATCAAGTCTCGTTGAACACGAACTCTCTGTCTCCTAATATTTAATTGAAAACGTCAACGGAGAAGAAGTTAAAGTATTTGATACAATGTCGATAAAACATCGTGAAGTTCCAGCTCTTTGTTCCGTTGGATGTTATTTATAAAGATATGCAAGTCCTATAGCTTTACTTCAAGTTTATTAACCCTCGACTAACCGGCCGATAATGTATCTCATGTCGGTGGACACGCGGACCAGAAGTCAGGCTCGTCTAGTTCAGTTTGCCTGTGAGAGGTTGGGGCTCAACTACCAGCTGGGCTTATTGAGAGACTTTTCTTACTCTCCCTTCACACAAACGTAGATACATTTACTTTAAATTTTACCTTGTTCATCATTATATCAATTGTGTAGTTTAAGGTGTGGATATCCTGGATGGGTAGTAATACGCGGCACAAAAAAAGGATATGTGTTTGTATGTCGACTTCTTTTACCCCGTGAAAGGTATCAGACTTACCTTGACGGACTACACTATGGCCCTATGATGCACCATAGTGGAACCAAGCAAGGTAAGCTTGATACTGTTCAGGTTAAGCAAAGAGTATTTGAATTGTTTTAGTTGTGAACAGAGCTCGACCAGTCCTCCTACACATAGGCCCTATGAGCTCGACCAGGACAGATTTGGGTTCAGTTCTCAATCACCTTTCAGCCCTTCCTGTTTAAATAAAATTGTTGGTAGGAGGAAAAACTATTGTTTTGAGATTTTTTGGTGATTTAAAACTATATGTTATTTATCTACATGGGGTGACCTGGTGGTTTAGGGGTAAGGTGTCGGACTTCTGTGTTGGGGGTTCGGGACTCAATCCTCGGTCCCAGCACAAATTTATCTGATTACCAAACCCTTCCTTCACCTCTGACAAGACATCTTGTGAATGTGTGGAATGCCAGGCCTCCACCGTGGTTCGGATCCCACGTTAAACTGTAGGTCCTTCATTTCATCTCACAATCACCCTACCATTACACATTAGCGTAAGTGCGTATAACCCGAATGGGTAGTAAGACGCGGTGCTAATAATAATAATAATAATAATAATAATAATAATAATAATTTCTCTTTCCACGAAATAAATAATATTGCGAGTTGTCGCCTAATCTGATAATACCCATTTTCCAAATGTTAAATAGTTGACAACGAGATAAATATTTACGCCTCCAACACTTTACAGCGTTTTAAGACAGTCGATGTTTTTGGGAAGATCCTGCGACCAGCGCTGATTAACTTCCAGGCTGTAACCATTCCAATATTCTCCATTTGCTGGGCAAATTCCACAGCTCCTGTTGCACAAGCCATTGAACAAGATCAACACTGCTGACGTCACAACAAGAACACCCCGTTTTCATAACGTTCAAACCGTTCTCGGACGACTGGTAAGAGGAGGATGAGTAGCTTTGGGACGTCAATATCACAATAGACTGGAATGAATGCCGTTGATTGGGAAATCAGGGTTAGAATCCAGGTTGGGTTCATTGAGGCTGGTTTTCCCTAATAGTTTTTTCACTCTCTTATTATTCGCACCACGTCTTACTACCCGTTCGGGTTATACGCACTTTTGCTAATGTGTAATGCTAGGGTGATTGTGAGTTGAAATGGAGGACCTACAGTTTAACGTGGGATCCGAACCACGGTGGAGGCCTGGCATTCCTCACATTCACAAGTTGTGATTAATACACGTCTTGTCAGAGGTGAAGGAAGGGTTTGGCAATCAGATAAATCTGTGCCGGGACCGAGGATTGAACCACGGACCCCCAACACAGAAGTCTGACACCTTACCCCTAGACCACCAGGTCACCTTTTCCACTTTACATCCACGCAAATGTGAGTACACTTCATCTTAATTCTGTCTTATTCATCTCCAGCATAATATCTTGATTAGTTCATTTGCATTTAACCAGGTATTTACGCGGTGTAACAAAACTCTGTGGTGAAAACAAGACAGTTTTTATTGCAACAGTTTACTGCTCTTCAAGGCTTTCCACATTTAAGTTACAATAATAGGGTAAGGATGAGGAAGGTAGAATTTAGAAGAAACTTACATTTCAATGAAGGGAGAGGGAAAAAGCACCTTCCGTACACACCGCCGGGATTTAAACCCCAACCTTCCTCTGCCCACCGATGTATCGTAGCTATAATGATTATTTAATTGCTGTGAAATTTTCAATGCAGCTAAAAAGATGAGATACAATGAATTATGAACACAAATTATTATTTTTTAATGTAACTAATTTAATTAATTAAATACCAGATTACTACCCGTTCTTCACACATGATTTTTATAATATATATTCAGGGTTGAAAATATATTTTAATATAACTTACGATGTTAAAGGAAATGTATATGTTATGTTTATTTGTTTTTACTGAAAGTAGACAGATTGTTAGTTAAACCACTGTTATATATAATTGTTACTTTACACTGCAATATTATTATTATTGTCTACAACCCTGCTTACCGTTTTCAGGATTCTCATCTAATCTATGTCTAGTAACTTTCATTGAATGTTCAGTAAAAAGCTGAGAAAAAGCCCAAAATGCAGTTCTTTGCAGCCACTATGTTCAAACAAAATTTAAATTGGCCTAAATGCTAACTGGGTGTTTTTAATTAAGTCCAAATGAAATTTCAGAAAAATAATTTAGTGTTTTTTATGCATGAAAGAGTAAGAAACAAATACTAGCCTATTTGGATATATTAGTAGGATGAAAATGTTTATCGCATTATTGAAAGATTTGTAAATATAAACATTTAAAAGGGATATAAGGCAATTATAATAATTTTCTACCACAAATATAAATAAATGTATTTCTTGAATGTACCAAGGTGCGTGTGATGAAAACGGGGCATTGGAAAACTCATTCGAGTAAATAATCAGTGCAGTGAACAGTTTCAGTAGTGAGCTTAGTTTGTTCGATTATTACAGAGCCCGATGATACGTAAGTTGGGGTAGAGTTGGAGAAGGGGGCGGTTTAATGTTGAACATTGACAATCTAGGAAACAACAGTTCCAAAACACACGCTTCAAAACATTTGAAAGATCATGGCTTTAGTGAATTAATATTTATTTTTGACTCCTTAACATGGGTATAACAAAGCCTGGCCCGATTACATATTCAATGCTGATTATTTAAACTTTCAAAATTAACTCGAATATTTTATATAGTCCCTTTAGAATATTTCATACAAATGCTTACATTTATTGAAAAATAATAGTGTTTGTTAAAATGTTGGAATTCTGATTAAACCTATATCGTAATATCGATAATTGAGCTCAAACTGAACTGAACATAGGAAACGTAGCGCCATTTTTTTTTATCTTGGCGTCTTACTACCTATTCGGGTTATACATAGGCCCTATATCTATACTATGACTGTGGATCCATTTTGGTGTAAAAAAGCGAGAAACTCTGTGTAGTGCACCATATCATTTTATATTCTTGTTTGGAAAAAATATTGATTGTTATACAATTTACCACATAAAATTAATCTCTTTGATTTAATTGTTCTTAATTTAACATTAATAGGTACCCTACACTCTCATGATTAATACAGGATTGAATATATTGGACACCCAGTTTAAATGCTCGAAAATTTCTTTTTTGAATATTCCTAATACTGTTTCATGCAGGGTTTTTTAAAAAAGAAAATCTATAAATATTAAAATTATCACAATTAAGGAATATTTAAATTATGGAGGTAGTTTTTATCAACAAATCATGGATGTGTACAGCTGTGTGTAGATAGTTATATTCATGGGCTTGAATATTCGCGTTACCATTGCACTGAGAACAACTTTGGAAAGAGAAGTGGTAAACAAACTTTTGGGGGAAAATTGTCACTGAACAATTAAGGAACAATAACACCTAGCAACCAAGTTTAACGTGAGTATTTAATAATTAATTACGAATTCAATACGTTAAATCAAGGAAGGAAACTGTATCGTCTGAGACCCCACGCTAAGTATTGAACCTAATCATAAATACATTTTTATATATATAAGAGAAAATCTGTGTAGAATATGACAGTTTCTTGCTATTTTCGGGAAAAGTGTAAAATGCATTAAAAGTTAACTTGTGGATCACTTTTGGACGACTTACCCTCTTCAGTCCTAAGAATGAACACAAGCTTTGAGGAGAAGATTTCAACACAATTTGAGTATCAATAATTACTGTAGAAATATGTCCCTAACTGATACTACAGCTGTCCAAAACAAGTACTAATAATGCCTGAAATTGTATGATGTTGCCATAAACCCCTACAAATTTCTGAAAAGCAGACCGAATTGTATGTTAGGTATAATTGCTTATAAAGCTTCAGTAATGTCAAATAAGTAAACTTGGGTAAAATAACATAGTAGCCTTTTCTTACAAAAGTTAATTTTTTCCCCCAAATAAAGGAAATTTAATTACTCCTTATTTATAATTATTGAAAATCTGTAAATGGCTGACGCACACAAAATATATTTCAAGCGTTACTAAACAAAAAGTGAAAATTTGACTACCGCTAGATTTTGTATTCTCTTTCATTGGCCACGAACAGTTGTGATTGAGTAATTTAGCTGTAGCTATTAATAGTGTTACTTTAAATGCATTAAGCTGTATTTTTTATATAAATTTAACTATAATAAATCGATTTTTGGTATATTATTCTATTTTTTATAAGTTGTAATTTAGGGTGACATAACACTGTGAAAGTAGTTGGTCATTTTACCCTACACCAGGGGTTGGCAACCTTCAAGTAGTGTTCTGACGAAGGAATATTCCAAAGTCACTCAGCATTCCAACCAACCTAACCCACCCAAATAGTTTGTATGTTTATACTAGTTAACTAATACAACTATTGAAACTATTAAAACAAATTCAGTTGCTCTTGTAAAGTGTAAATGTAAGAACGTATTTCTAAATCGAATACACTAAATAACTATTGTTTCTTGAATATTTAATATTTTTATATATAAGTCAACTAAATCACAATAAATGCAAAAGCTATAAATGTGTTTTACAAAATCTAAGTTCTGATAAATTGTTTTGAAATTTTGAAACAAAACAATCGAATCTTTGGAACATAAAACATGTTATTACAGTTATTATTCCCCACAATGATTTTAGTTAGAATTAAAGGTTTATATTATTTTATTCAAATCGCTCTGCGTGCCATTGAAAATCGTTTCCCTTGCAACTATTGGCACGCGTTCCATGGGCTGCCAACCCATGCCCTATACGATTTCTTGATAATTTTAGTAATTATTCTGGTGAAAATAGGCCCACGAGTAGGACTAATAATGATGCGACCAACTTTCTGGTAAAGTCTTAGAAAACTAAGTATATTTCAACCTCCACAGAAACAAAACTAACCAATCCCTGCATTGTATTTCTGTTGACCAATCTTCTCCATTTCCTTCAAACAGACTATACTTGTAAAAATATAACAGAAACGTGGATTGTTAGGCCTCCTTAAAAGCAGCCAAAACAACTTGAGGAATTTTAAAGGTCACAGCCTTTACTTTAGCGGACTAGTGGAAGTAATCGCTGACGGATTTCAGTAGTCTGGGTTTGACATAAACAAAATAGATGAAAATTTCACCCTCTTGTTTTTTTTATTTGTCAAAAACTAATAACATGTTAATTATCTTACTAATATTATAAATGCGAAAGTTTGTGTGTTTGGATGTTTGTTGCTCAATCACGCCAAAACTGCTGAACGGATTCGAATGAAACTTTGTACGTTGGTAGAATATGTCCTGGAATAACATATAGGACTATTCCCAACCTTTGATTTTAAATAATAATATATATATTATTATAATGTGATTGAAACGATGTTATTTAAGAATTTGTGATTTAATATTTTGTAACTAAAGTAAATAGTAATTAGTGTGACGTTGTTTCATACTAATAAATAATAAATATGATGTGATTTTAGCTATGTAGCTCGAAAAAATAAAATTTCATTTATTTATTTTGCTTACTAATCATAAGATAAAAATTTAAAAAAATTTAATTTATAATTGATAACTTAAATAAGATACATTTCTTTTATTACGAAATATTTAAAAGTGAAAATTAAAATACAGCAAAATTATTTACAGCTAAAACTTGGAAAAACGCATAGATATTTGAAAAAAATAAAGTTTGATTTATGACCAAATCAATTTAATCCAAATTAAAAGATTTTATCAATTATTGCGGGCGAAGCCGCGACGGGTAAAAGCTAGTTTTTAATAAATACTTCAAGCCTTGATAAACACATCAATATGAAATATTGTGATTTTATTTTTTCCTAGTCATACCAACTGTCCGTGCCAGAAATATAAGTGCACTAATGGGCTAGGATGAGGAAGGAAGTAGAATTATAAATAAAATGTACCTCACTAGCAAACAAGACCAAACCAAAACCCGCCAAGCTGGTTGCATTCTCTAAGGCGTCACTCACATTGGATTGCCGATGATCGGGAGGTATTTCAGTCGGGTGTCCTAGGAGGGCTTATATTAAACGGTACACCACTTTCATCCCACGCAAATGAAGGTGCACTTCCTCTAAATATAGCCTACCTCATCCCTAAAATATTATCTTAATGGATAAACAGGCGTATAGCCGAACGAATGGTAAGACTGAGGACGACTAACATCCAGATTTATGCTGGTACATTTCCTCTGAATCCTACCTCCTCATTCCTTATTCCAACAGTTTCAGTATGTGGAGAGTAAGGGCGTGTAGTAATAAGTGATGCATGAGAAGAACCAACATTACAGACGAGCGTGACACTTAGGTCTGCGTGTCCACCAATATAGGTTCCACGTCTTACTACCCGACCGTGATATCTGCATGTATTTACATTCAGGGAACATGTCCTGACCACTGACCAGATACAACATTGGTTACTGATACAATGCCATGAGATGTACGTGTATATGTGATGTTCGCTCCAACACTGACATACAACTTGGTATGATGCAATGCATGAATTGTACGTATAAGTGATGGTTATTGATAATTAGCAGGTCTCGACCACTGACCAGTACAACATTGGTACTGATACATGCCAGATTTTGTACGTGATTAGATGATGGTTATGATGCATCTCGACCATGTGACGATGTCCACTTTACACAGTAGTCATTCCCCGGTCCATGCAACAGTGGCACACAGCACATGAACACTTGTTGGGAAGGGGTGGGGTGGAGATTTTATTTAAATATCGCTATTTAAAAACCAATATTTGTTTCTCTAAATATTTGTATAGTGGCGCGACCTTCAGTATCTAGTAAGAAGTGTTCTGATTAGTTTGAGATTAGAAATACAAACATAAATACAGTACAATATTTATTTATTTTCAATATAAACGTTGCTTAGGATTTATTTATTCCCAATGTTCTCAACACTCCTGGCTATCTTAACCTAACTACACTAATACTACAGGTATGAGGATGGTATAATTCAGGCAAGTCATAAGCTGAGAGAATATATTTCTACTGTTTTTCTTACTACCCGGGCAGAAAGCTGTTCACTACTATATCAACCAGCACATAGTGATGAGGAACTATATTAGATACTTTTTAACATCATAAAGTGGTGTGGATCCGGAAAACTGGGCGCCAGGACAACTGGGCGCCAGGACAACTGGACACCAGGAAACTGGGCGCCAGGACAATTGGGCACCAGAACAACCGGGCATCAGAACAACGGGCACCAGAAAACTGGGTCACAAGGACAACTGGGGCCAACATGGACACCAGGACAACTGGGCGCCAGGACAACTGGGCGCCAGGACAACTGGGCGCCAGGACAACTGGGCGCCAGAACAACTGGGCATCAGAACAACTGGGCACCAGGATAATTGGGCAGCAGGACAACTGGGTGCCAGAACAACTGGGCGCCAAAAGTAGACCCACTTTTTTTCTTTAAAAAAATTATCTAGCATAATGCAATGCAAATTTTTCTTTTAAATTAAAAAGTGATGAGTAAAAGCAAAAAAATGCTCTGATTATGCGCCAACATCATTTTATTTAAATGTTCTTTGTCTTGTATTAATGCATTGAATTAGTTAGGTAATGTTAACTTAAAAAATATGAATTAATTAAATTTCCTCTACTAAAATTTTTCTAAACAACTCCAAAAATGAATATTTACGTAATTTAAAAATATACGATGTTGCGCTGAAAAATATGATTAGTTAAAAAAAAAAGTTCAATTTTAGTTTTTACCCATCGCTTTTTAATTTTAATTGAAGAATATATGAAAAAAAAATTATGCATTTTTTATATTCTAAAAAAAAGTGTATTGCATTGTACTATACAAAAGTTAATTTAAAAAAATCAAAGAAAAAAGTTGCCTTTGTTTTTAGAGCGCCAAGTTGTCCTAGATCGAAAGTGGTGATCTTTGTAGCTCGTGATATAGTTTGTAAAATATATACATATTTGGACTTTCTCTTTGCTTAATGGCCAAGTAAAGTTTGAGCATTCAAGGTTTATTTGTTTTTTAATTTATTCACACTGGTATTTACGTAGTCCAAGCTGTCAGGCTATCGATTTATATCATCATCATCATCATCATCATCACTTGTTTCCAGACTGTGACCGGGTCATTTTAGTAAAATGATTATCTTCCTCTGTCCTTCCACCTTTCTTCCTCCTTTAATTTCTTATTTTCTTCTCCTCTCACTTTCACACTTTCTGTTATCTGCTCCTCCCATCTCTTTACAAGCCTCCCTTTTGGTCTTTTTCAATACGTATGTATATATAATACAATATATAAAATGTATATGTTATATAATTATTATACATAATTACCAACATTCAGATTGTGTTCCTTTGTTTGGAGCTACCAGTACCAGTGATGACGCCGCTTAGGAAGTCAGGCTCGAAATATATGTTCAGGCACAACCAAGGTCATCATTAGGTACGTTTGCCCTTACAAAGTTTCTATTTTCTACGTTTCATATTATTATTATTATTATTTTAGTTGCATGAATCGATGGTCACGTGGTTTAATACGTCAGACTTACAATAGATATACATATTGAACATAAGCACGGCAAAGGTGGTCACTTCAATGTTTCATTTAATGTTTCAGTTGTCCACGTTTCTTGGTTTAAGAGTTACCCAAATTGGGGGTCAAGAGGTCCGTGTGAAAGTAACAACAACAAAAAAAATGCCAGAAAGGAACAAACCCTAAGCCCTAAGGTTTAGTCTGTTCCAAATTTAAGTTTTCTATGTTTCCTGGTTTTGGAATTCACACAAATGCACGTTAGGGGACGACCAGACTGGAGCGCGCGCTCGAGCCGGTACAGTCTAGTTTACAGGCGCTAGACAATATTATTGTGTGTTGATTCATTGAGTTCTGGAAAAACTTCTCATTTTGACATTTTTATTACTACCGAAAGGTTTAGCACACTTGCTACTAACGGCCCAAGTTAATTGTTAAGATCATAAACCATACCTATATATGTAAAAATGGTATGTTAAAATACTTTAATATTATAAAGTAGGCCTTCACAAATAAGAATCACCATTAGCGTGGAGAGAGAATGGGAAAACCCCCAACAATAAATCACTTGTCAAAAACCATCCCCAGTTCAATGAGCCAAGATTCGAACCTTTGCCTCCTCGTCAACAGCTATCGAGAACTATCTGCTAATCACGCGCTCGCCAGTTTGGTCGAACCCTTATATTTTGTTTCTGTCGTGAGGAATCCTGTTTTCACTTCCCAAAACCGTTGTGTTTCGCCTCATACTCAACTTGTCTACATATCTGTGCATCTCAGGGTGGCAAGTTATTGTGTACCTTGTTGCTAGATGTGGACAGATAGGTCATCTTCCGGCTCCTGAAATATATAAAACACCCCTTATCTCGGGCTAACCTCCCCTTGGACTGTCCAATAGTTGGACTGGAGCTGGCAGTATAATAAGTATAGAACCTGCAAGCACCCTATAAAACATGACAGGGTCAGAATACACATCAGTTGTCATAGAGAAATGCAACAGTTCGTAGATCTACTTTCACGTATTCATACGTCAAGCCAGGTTATCTACTGTAGAACACGGACCATCCGGACTAAAGATTATTACTATTATTATTATATTATTATTATTATTATTATTATTATTATTATTAGCACCGCGTCTTACTACCTGTTCGGGTTATACGCACTTACGCTAATGTGTAATGGTAGGGTGATTGTGAGATGAAATGGAGGACCTACAGTTTAACGTGGGATCCGAACCACGGTGGAGCCCTGGAATTCCCCACATTCATAAGTTGTGATTAATACACGTCTTGTCAGAGGGGAAGGAAGGGTTTGGCAATCAGATAAATCTGTGCCGGGACCGAGGATTGAACCCCGGACCTCCAACACAGGTGGAACTAGGTTAGTCCATATGATCTAAAGTCCGAATAATTGATCGAATAGAGAAAATAAATCACAATAAAATCATTTATTCAAATTATAATACTAAAAAGCATCTAACATATGTGTACTTACAACACATTTAGAACACATCATAAAACAAATTACGAATGCACACATGTATTTATAATACAACACGCCATTAAAATAGATTGTCAAACCTCTTCAAATCAATTACATATCACACATGTATTTATAATACAACACGCCATTAAAATAGATTGTCAAACCTCTTCAAATCAATTACATATCACACATGTATTTATAATACAACACGCCATTAAAATAGATTGTCAAACCTCTTCAAATCAATTACATATCACACATGAAACTCTGAAAATGTATTACAAATTATTTTGTTTGAGTTTGGAACGAAAACCATAGTTGTGATATTAATCTGGATAACCGGTAGTCCGGTTTATCGAGGTTCTACTGTATTTTTTTTATTTGAAAACGCGTCCTATTAACCGTTCAGTTTATAAGCATATGCACAAATTGCACAATTGTGTTATAGGCGAGTAAGGTGGAATTTAGAGGATGGGTAGCCACATTCACGTGGAGGTAGAATGCTAAACAATTTAGTAAATACCATCCGGAGAACACCTCACTCGGATATGAACCCTCATCTCCCCGTCATTGGTGGTCCAGAATATTGCGAGATTGATACTTTAGACCTTACCATATATGTGAGTTCATATATATAAATTACCAATACCAAACAAATAACACTAGTAATAAAGTAAAATATTATCAGTGCTGGCCGCAAAAAATATGTTTTTAATAAAAGGTGGTGCTAACAAAGTTTCAAAAGGGCCCTTAATTTGAAAATTGACGTATACATCTCACATGATGAAGATATTTTAATAATCTTATGATATTTGTTTTTAACGTCACTAAGTTTTGTTCTTGGGGAAGCTTTGAGCCTGTCATGTTTACCGATTAAAGTGAAACTTCTAAATGCAGATATTTATTATAATGGCGTATTAAGGGCGCCGTCTACTTGAAGGGAAAAATTTATTATTATTATTATTATTTAGCACCGCATCTTACTAACCGTTCGGGGAAAAAAATACCACGTCTCTTCTCGTGAGAATAGCAGCTCCAAGCCTTAAAATACTTTTAAACAGTCCTCAATATTATCTTAGAGTTTTATCTTTTGAGACTTAAATGAATGACTGTATTTGTTTGAGTAAAGATAGATAGATAGATAGATAGATAGATAGATAGATAGATAGATAGATATACTTCTAAAAATTTACCATTATCTCACGTGAAACTTCGTTGTGAACCAGCTAATTTCTATTTTTTCAAGATTTTTTAAAATCATAAAACTGAAGCTGGGAGGTTTTAAGGTGGTTAGACCGTCAAGATTCTATTGCACAATTTTAACGAGTATATAATCATACGCTATAAATATTGATTCAATGATTTTAAATCATTACATTTCACGAGTTATCAGTGGTCAAACTTGCTATTTTAAATCATTACATTTCACGAGTTATCAGTGGTCAAACTTGCTATTTTTATGATTGTTGCGTACAATTTTTAAAGGTAAAGTAATCAATATTTGGGGCAGAAATTTAGTTTAATTAAACATTCATAACTTCAGAAGCTAAAGTTTACATTGTGAACTATCATTCAACAGCCACCTATTTCTTTCCCCATTGACAGATTGAAGATTAGTTTAAAAAGTTTATAATTGACTGACTAGAGCTTTGAATGTTACTAAAACAAAGCATCATGTTAATTTTTTGATTGAAGATGACGACTATAAAATGTGTAGAAACATTCAAATATAGGGTTTAGATAGAATATATATTTTAAATTGAACTGGAATATAAAGATAATAATAATATAGTTTTCTTAGAATGTAGTACACACAAAGTGAAGCTGTCCTAAGCACATCCACGAGTAATCTCGTGTGAGTCTATAATGATGACAAATAAGCCAATGATCTAATACATACTATCGTTGAATATAGAGCGTCCCACTCTTAAATTGCAGTATACTTACCCTCTCTTTCTAACCCGAGGCCAGTAACTCTTACCACTAGACCACACAGGTGTTCATAGTCAACTCATACTATAGTCAAGTCAACAATCAATCCTTAAGAAAATGCACAGTTATTCACATGGCTAGAGGAAGAACCTTAGATTGATTTTAACAAGTTTTCTTGCGTTATTTTATTGGGTGCTTAATTTGAATTATTTACTTAAAAAATGTGAATATAGTTTGCCCGAAATATTAAACTAACTAAATCATAGCTATTATAGAGGTCTATCTGCATTTGCGTCGAGAGAACGAGTTGGAAAGCATTTAAGGAAAACCTATCTCCGTCTCTTCAACTGGTATTCGAACAATGACCTCCCTATCACTGCATATCCAGTTTATTGTGAGAGTGACGCCTTACACCATGCGACCATCAAAGAAAGTCCATTCTTGTTATACCTTCAAGTAAATAGCAGTTGTTTAGAAATAATTACATTGGGGATTTATTTGTTTATTGATCAAAATGGATATAAAACAAAGAACAGTATTTATTTTATAAGGCCAATGGATTTAAATTTCCTTGGAAAATCCCAAAAAGTTAAAAAAAAAAATTTTTAAACCCCGAAAAAATTCAAAATGTTTGCGCAACTTTAAATTCAGTGCGGACCTTTCTTTGGAGGTCTCTTGTGGCTAAACGGTAAGACCTATCAAAAAAAGGCTCTGGAATTAAATTAGTTTACATCTATTTACAAAGAAACCCCACTGGGGGTTGAGTGTGTATGTACATATATGTTTGTTTCCTAGTACTAATCAGTTTAATCTAAACTTGTGTTGTACTGTAATTAAATTGTTTATTTTTATCCTGAGGTTCATTAAACAACGTCTACCCGTTTATTTTTGTAATTCGTCGACCAAGAATACACATACTCTGCTAATTGTGATTTGCAGCCCATTCTCAGTTTAGTATGCGGGTAATTTGCCTCTAACATGTGGTTCAGTCTCTCTAACAAGGGGACACATGTTCGTCTCTTGAACACGTCAAGTACCCGCATCAAGAGCCTCGGCTGTGTGAATCTCTGTCTGTGCTGTTTATAGCTCGAGCCGACACGTTCTCGAAATGTACTCTGGCTTGGCGGATTACTAGCTCGACTTACAAACAGATGTTCTCGAGGTCGCCACAGTGAATTTAATTCATTCTACTTGTTGAAAATTATAAATACTTTCATTGTAATTATTTAGTTGATGACATGTTATTATTAGCACCACGTCTTACTACCCGTCCGGGTTATACGTACTCACGCTAATGTGTAATGGGTAGGGTGATTGTGAGATGAAATGGAGGAACTACAGTTTAACGTGGGATCCGAACCACGGTGGAAGCCTGGCATTCCACACATTTACAAGTTGTGATTAATACACGTCTTGTCAGAAGTGAAGGAAGGGTTTGGTAATCAGATACCGAGGAGTGAACCCTAGACCTCCAACACAGAGGTCTGATACCTTACCCTTGGACCACCAGGTCACCTTGATGACATGCTTTAGCATATTTTCACCCCGTTTAATCTAAAGTGTAGTAGCATTAGCACCCATCTCGGTGGCGTAGTTAGCTAACGCGCTAGTCGTGTTGAGTTCGACTGCCAAGGACGGGGAGATCGAGGTTCGAATCTCGATCGGGTTAACTGGGGGGATGGGGGTGTTCCTGAATGGTTTTACACTCTCCCTCCATGCAAATGCGGGTTCACTTCCTCTAAATTCAACCTTCCCAATTCATAATCCATTAGTGTAATTAGTACTTAAACATATGGCCCGAATGGTTAGTAAGATGCTCTGCTAAATAAATAAATAAATAAATAAAGCTGCATTAGCTTTACAGATTATACTATCTATGGTCATATATTATAATCTGAGCCAAAGTAAAAACATCTAAGCTAAGCTTGTACATTTAACGGTAATATAATAATAATTATAATAATAATAATAATAATAATAATAATAATAATAATAATAATGCCAGTGTGCGGAAAGCTTTAGTCGTCGAATCTTTCACCCTTTTTTTCCACCTAGCATCTGATAATGAAAATGTCATCAATGAAACCAGGCGTAGAGGTGAAGGTTGAGACGCAGGGTGCCTGCCATCACCCACAGACTGGTCCAGATGTTATCAGCTGTCAGGATGCTGTGCTGCTCCTCTTTCTCCGGGTGCTGACTTGCCAGACCCTGCGACAAGATCTTAACGAGTCAAAACAATATCGTGAGGGGAGTGGGTTGTTCAACAATGAGCTTGAGTCGAGCTTGAGTCGAGCTTAAGTTGAGCTTGAGTCGAGATTGAGATGAGCTTGAGTTGAGCTTGAGTTGAGCTTGAGTTGAGCTTGAGTTGAGCTTGAGTTGAACTTGAGTTGAACTTGAGTCGAGCTTGAATCAATTGACTTTTGTAGTTCAAATTAAGTTGAAAACCATAGTATGGTTGCCGTGAGTCTGGAAAACCGGGTTTGCATCGAAAAAACAGGGCAGCCTTTGTTTCAGGAATAAATAAGGGAAATATAGGTCAATTTCAAAATTCAAAATTTACAAAATTAACAGTAATAGATTAGAGTATTTGTAAATTTGGGATATTGAACTGATATCTTTAAGGTAATTCGAAAGTAAAAATTGTACTTCACAATTTTAACAAGTGTTTAAGGTGGGAATAAAGGTGGCGTGGAGAAATGTCAGGGTTTTTGCAGTTTTAACAAGTGTTTAAGGTGGGAATATAGGTGGCGTGGGGAAATATCAGGGTTTTTACAGTTTTAACAAGTGTTTAAGGTGGGAATAAAGGTGGCGTGGGGAAATGTCAGGGTTTTTGAAGTTTTAACTTTTATTTTATTTTGCCAAAATAGATATAGTACCTATTTTTTTTATCTAGCACTGCGTCTTACTACCCGGTCGGCTTGTACGCTAAAGTACTAATTACGCTACTGGGTTAGTAATTGTGAAGGTTGAATTTAGAGGAAGTGAGCCCGTATTTTCGTGGAGGGTCAGTGAAAAACCATTTTAGTGGAAAAAAAAATTCACCAGATCGAGATTTGAACCTTGACCTCCCCGTCCTCGACAGTCGAGCTCAACACGGCTAGCGCGTTAGATAACTACGTCATCGAGGCGGGCTATAATACCTATTGCCTCAGAAGAAAGATAGAGTTTAATTTTATTCACAATTCTTGAATGTCTATCAAGAGTATCCTGGAATTTAATGACAACTTTTTCTCTTCATTTAAGAAGTTTCTCATCTGATGTTATCTGTCATGAGAATAGCAGCAACTATTGATATCGCCGTGTGAAGAAAAATAAACTATTTATATACTCAAGCATTACTTTATTTATTTTGACGAAAAAGTTTGCTCCAAAGCTTCAAAAACGCTGGCCTTTTTCTTGCGTCTCCTGAATCTCCACCTTAATAATGATCCAATAGTTTCAAATAATTACGTTTCACGCGCTATAAATAAGGGTAAAGCTTGCTCATATATGGTTTTCCCGTACCATTGTTAAGGTAAAGTAATTAATGTATGTGGCTGAAAGTTGGTATAACTAGACATTCGTACACAATGGACTATTTAAAGTTTTATTATTAATATTATTGAGATTATAAATATTTCATTATTATATGATATTATAGATATTTCGTTGTGTAGGCCTACACCTCATATTATGATGGTCGTATTATAAATGTCAGCACCATACACTATTTAATTTTCCTTAATAAAGGTATGTAAAAAGGAAAAACGTAAAAGTTTGACCCCTTAAAGTTCCTGAACTGTAATTATTTGAAATCATTATATCATTATTTATAGCTTAAAATTATACACGTGTTAAAATTGTGCAATAACATTTTTATCGTTAAATGACTAAATAATTTGATTTTGTACAGTCGATAAAACAAAGTATTATTATTATTATTAGCACCGCGTCTTACTACCCGTTCGGGTTATACGCACTTACGCTAATGTGTAATGGGTAGGGTGATTGTGAGATGAAATGAAGGACCTACAGTTTAACGTGGAATCCGAACCACGGTGGTGGCCTGGCATTCCCCACATTCACAAGATGTCTTGTCAGAGGTGAAAGAAGGGTTTGGTAATCAGATAAATCTGTGCCGGGACCGAGGATTGAACCCCGGCCGCCAGCACAGAAGTCTGACACCTTACCCCTAGACCACCAGGTCACCCGATAAAACAAAGTAAAGAACCAAATACGTTCCCCTTGAAACTTTGTTTTCCATAAATACCACATATATTTCTCCATCAATCGTAGCGACCAAATATAGCTCTCCATCATCCGTAACGACCACATATATTTCTCCATTGATCGTAACGACCACATAACCATCAAACTCTAAACACCTTTTAAACACCAGTTACACGAATCTACTCTTATCAGTTTTACGACGAAAGGAACTTCATTCTTTTATGCTTCAGTCTGACATGTCTAGAAATATGGCAACTCCTTCTGAAGAACTTGGAGACCACAAGGAGTTGTGTTAAGGAAAGAAAGCGTGAAAACTATGCATATCTGAACTAGTGGTTATTGCCACTAACAGGCTGGACAGGAGGAAGGTAAAATTGAGAGGAAATGTAGCATCATATGCGTGTAGAGTGAGGGAGACCGTCTATGGGAAACACCCTCAGTATTCATAATCTGGTTTCCATCCCAGATCTTTACATCAATGGAAAATAAGAAAAAACTTGTTTTACGTTTAGTCAGAGTACTTAACGATGTGGGTGCTGTTGTTAAACAGTTAGTAACATGTTTGGACACAGGAAGGTGTCGACAGTCTTACAAAACTCGACAAACACTGCCACGATGGCAATCATCTACTGCTAGATGATGCTGCATCTATAATTGTGCATATAGGAAATCAATATCTTAAGTTTGAAATATAATTGGTCGAGACCATGTCTAACACATTAATGGTGATCTCCCCAATTGAAGAGTTGAAATATTCTGGAAAAAAGAGTTTGGAGTCCAATACCTCGAGCTATCAGGCTCTAGTTCAAATAATTGAGTGCCAAATTAAGATATTATAAAGCTATATTTAAATGTTAGTTTGCAGTGGAATTATTGCAACAAAACTATTTGTTTTGTGTTTTGTATATGCTCAACTTAAAAGATGGGGTTTAATATTGATCAGGTGTAGAGGGAATAGATTTTACTTTATGGGTTCATTCTAAGTCCCCAGGATTAGGAGTAAAAATCACTTCACCAACATTGTTTGGGTTTCGCTCTTCACGAATTGAATAACTTCCTGCATGTGTGGAATGAAAGATGCTGTAAGCTGTGCTTCAAAAAATTCTAATAAAATTGCATGAAAATATCTCCAGAATAGACAACTGTTGAGCTTTCTGTGAGAAGGAAACTATCCTGCAGTTGCTGTTCTAGAATAGCGACTGTCCATTCTCTCTGTCCATCTAAGTGACCTACCCAGAAACTGTCTTTGGAAAGACATTTAATGCTACCGAAGTACTATTTATCTAATTATATTGCCAATTCTAATTTGTAAACCCAAAATTTATAGCTTTATTAATATAAGAATAAAATAGCAAAAGCTATTATATTTGTTTAAATGAGGATTTACTCGCACAATTCCAGGATAGCTCAATGGTTAGCACATTGGCGTACTAAGCAATAGGTCCTGGAATCTGTTCCCGTGTCCAGGGGCCATTTTTCAATTATCAGAATTTTTTAGTATAGTCATAACTTCTTTAGGTGCCAAATGGTCCAAGGATTCATTCTCATGTTAGACTGTTCTGCTGATGAAATTGAGGTTCAAATTCCAGTTAAGTCTACTGAGGTAGTTTTCCTAAATGGTTTCCCACTCTCCTTCCACGTGAATGCGGGTAGATTACCTCTAAAATGCTTCCTTCCTCATCCCTGCTCCACTAGAGTAATTATCATATATGTACAACCTGAACAGGAAGTAAGACGAGATGATAAAACAAATCTCGTCATAATCCGGTCTAAAAATGTGGCCTATGCATTCGGAACATGTCCGGTGCTCTATCAATGTTTCATATATTAAGATTTTATTAAAAATATTGGAAATTTTAGGGGAGGAGGCAAATTCTGGTTTTGCTACTGATGCAGAAAAAATTACACTATAGTTTTTTTTTACTCATTAAAATACATCTTTGATAATATTGTATTGAATATATTACTCAATTAAATCGTCAAACAACGAGGAACCAAATAATTATATGTCGTTGAATTGAATCAATCTACACAAGAACATTATCTTTTATTTGTGTGTGTATGTGTGAAGAAATTATTTCCCTTTACGAAATACTAGTTGTAAAAATTCTTAGTAATAATTTTCTTTTTTAATTTACACCTATTCCTCTTACATAGAATACTAACCAGGGGTTATTTAGCTCTATCTGAAAATGTTGGTCTACTTATGACACACCCTATGATTCCTTCTCGTATATTTATCCTGGCTTTTCCCCCCGAGGTGTTTGTCTAGGTATTATGACTGAAAGGACACGAATAGACTCCTCCACGAACATTAGAAGGTTAATGTACAACCCCATACTCCTGTCTGGGGCCCTTAAGTATACACTACCCTGTCCGGTCCACCCTGATTTGGGGTGCCGTGAGACGGCACACTCTGTCCCACACTCGCAAACAATGTCACCTTCATTTGTCCGTGTACAACACCATACAGCTGGGAAGACGGTTGTTAATATGTGAATGTTTACGTACAAATTAAAGAATAGATTAAAACTTGAGCAACATCTCATTAAATATTGATCAATTTTGAGTCCTTCTTTTATATACAAGATATACACTCCGTTTAAACTGAAAGTCAGCACTCTTAGCTTGACTGATTACACTATGGTCCGGTGACCTGGCGGTCCAGGAGTAACGTGTCTGGTGTCCCTAGCTATATCACCCAGTTAAGTCCCTAAGGGTTGTTTATTTTAATTATCATTATTATTATTATTAGCACCGCGTCTTACTACCCGTTCGGGTTATACGCACTTATACTAATGTGTAATGGTAGGATGATTGTGAGATGAAATGGAAGACCTACAGTTTAACGTGGAATCCGAACCACGGTGGAGGCCTGGCATTCCCACATTCACAAGATGTCTTGTCAGAGGTGAAGGAAGGGTTTGGTAATCAGATAAATCTGTGCCGGGACCGAGGATTGAACCCCGGACCCTCAGCACAGAAGTCTGACACCTTACCCCTAGACCACTAGGTAATGCAATTTAATTACTCTTTTTTCACAGGAAGGAAGTGAGTATCTTTATTTATTTTATTGAAATATCGAACGTGCACTTTGTGAATCAACTGATTATATCAGCATATGTTTTACAGACTAATTGCAATCTAGAACAGACACAACATCCATACCCCCGGCCGTTAATTCATCACAATGATCACATTTCACCAATGATACATTTTTTCGTTCAAGCCATGAATAGAATCCGGATCAGGCGTTGGATAATATGAGTATACATCTTTTTTATTTTACTCTCACGATTGATGATAAATTCTGGTCTGTAAGTCGTATTCTCTTGGGTATTTACACATTCATATGTGGCCATATAATACACATATTTTATGAGGAAATTAAACAATATTTTGGATTCAATCTCTTGCGAGAAAATAGTAAAAATTGGCTAAACCACCTCACTAATTAGATTTGTAAAATTCATGAATAATTCCAAATGTCACGATAAAAAAGGTTGTTTCTACAAAGTTTGTGATAAGATCAATCGTACCGCATTGTATGTTGGTTCATCTCATCTATGGGGTCCACAAGATCATGTATCGCATTGTTTGTTGGTTCATCTCATCTATGGGGTCCACAAGATCATGTACCGCATTGTATGTTGGTTCATCTCATCTATGGGGTCCACAAGATCATGTATCGCATTGTTTGTTGGTTCATCTCATCTATGGGGTCCACAAGATCATGTACGCATTGTATGTTGGTTCATCTCATCTATGGGGTCCACAAGATCATGTATCCATTGTTTGTTGGTTCATCTCATCTATGGGGTCCACAAGATCATGTATCGCATTGTTTGTTGGTTCATCTCATCTATGGTGGCCACAAGATCATGTACGCAAGTTGACCTCTTCAAAATCAGTACCGCTTTTTGTTGTTCATCTTATTATGGTCCACAAGACATGTACCCATGGTATTCTCTCCTAGCATAAGCTGTCCATTGTATTGGCTTTTATGAGTCAAGTATGTTACGATGTAGGGCATTCATCTAGGCAAAGATGTAAGCCTATTATGAGTACCACGATATGTACCCTGTTTGGGTTCATCTCATCTATGGGTCCACAAGATCATGTACCCAATTGTAGTTGGTTCATCTCATCTATGGGTCCACAGATCATGTACGCATTGTTTGTTGGTTCATCTCATCTATGGGGTCCACAAGATCATGTACCGCATTGTATGTTGGTTCATCTCATCTATGGGGTCCACAAGATCATGTACCGCATTGTATGTTGGTTCATCTCATCTATGGGGTCCACAGGCACACAAGATCATGTATCGAAAGTTTGACCCGTCTTAAACTATTCGACCACCGAGCTTTTTTTGTTGAGATTTTATTATTCACACCAAACATGTCCACTGCGTACTTCTCCTAGACATTTAAGCTGCCACGCAAATTGGCTATTTATGAGTAAGTTAGATGTTAGGGAATGTACGCGCATTTGCATCTAGCAAAGTGGTAAGCCTATTATGAAATACCAACGTTTGTACATCTAGTTGGGTTTGAAACACTGACCTCCTCAATCATAGAAAAAAAATTGAGCTTGACATTTAGGACCGCGTGCCCACCGAAGTGGTAGCACTAAAGTTACTAACCGATTAATTTAAAAGGTAGATATAAGTAAATTAATTTACAGTAAGTGAATCTGTCTTAGCGTGGAGAGAGGAATGAAGAACTACAGGTAAAAATCACATGTGCGTCCAGTAGAGAATCGAACATTGCCCTCTTTATTGTTTTCAGTACAGCCAGAATCCAGCCCGTGACCCCTAGGCTCGTGGTTAGGTACACTGACCACTACAGCCCGTGACCCCTAGACTCGTGGTTAGGTACACTGACCACTACAGCACGTGACCACTAGGCTCGTGGTTAGGTACACTGACCACTACAGCCCGTGACCCCTAGGCTCGTGGTTAGGTACACTGACCACTACAGCCCGTGACCCCTAGACTCGTGGTTAGGTACACTGACCACTACAGCCCGTGACCATAGCTCGTGGTTAGGTATACTGACCATCTACAGCCCGTGACCACTAGGCTCGTGGTTAGGTACACTGACCACTACAGCCCGTGACCCCTAGACTCGTGGTTAGGTACACTGACCACAATCAGCCCGTGACCCCTAGCTCGTGGTTAGGTACACTGACCACTACAGCCCGTGACCACTAGGCTCGTGGTTAGGTACACTGACCACTACAGCCCGTGACCCCTAGCTCGTGGTTAGGTACACTGACCACTACAGCCGTGACCACTAGGCTCGTGGTTAGGTACACTGACCACTACAGCCCGTGACCCCTAGGCTCGTGGTTAGGTACACTGACACTACAGCCACCTAGGCTCGTGGTTAGGTACACTGACCACTACAGACCTGACCCTAGGCTCGTGGTTAGGTACACTGACCACTACAGCCCGTGACCCTAGGCTCGTGGTTAGGTACACTGACCACTACAGCCCGTGACCCCTAGGCTCGTGGTTAGGTACACTGACCACTACAGCCCGTGACCCCTAGGCTCGTGGTTAGGTACACTGACCACTACAGCCCGTGACCCTAGGCTCGTGGTTAGGTACACTGACCACTACAGCCCGTGACCCTAGGCTCGTGGTTAGGTACACTGACCACTACAGCCCGTGACCACTAGGCTCGTGGTTAGGTACACTGACCACTACAGCCCGTGACCACTAGGCTCGTGGTTAGGTACACTGACCACTACAGCCCGTGACCCTAGGCTCGTGGTAGGTACACTGACCACTACAGCCCGTGACCCCTAGGCTCGTGGTTAGGTACACTGACCACTACAGCCCGTGACCCCTAGGCTCGTGGTTAGGTACACTGACACTACATACAGGCTCGTGTTAGGTACACTACCACTAGGCTCGTGGTTAGGTACACTGACCACTACAGCCCGTGACCCCTAGGCTCGTGGTTAGGTACACTGACCACTACAGCCCGTGCCCTAGGCTCGTGGTTAGGTACACTGACCACTACAGCCGTGACCCCTAGGCTCTGTTAGTACACTGACCTAGCTCGTGGTAGGTACACTGACTACTACAGCCCGTGACCCTAGGCTCGTGGTTAGGTACACTGACCACTACAGCCCGTGACCCTAGGCTCGTGGTTAGGTACACTGACCACTACAGCCCGTGACCCATAGCTCGTGTTAGGTCATGACACTACAGCGTACCTACTGTAGTAACTGACTACAGCCCGTGACCCTAGGCTCGTGGTTAGGTACACTGACCACTACAGCCCGTGACCACTAGGCTCGTGGTTAGGTACACTGACCACTACAGCCCGTGACTCCTAGGCTCGTGGTTAGGTACACTGACCACTACAGCCCGTGACCCCTAGGCTCGTGGTTAGGTACACTGACCACTACAGCCCGTGACCACTAGGCTCGTGGTTAGGTACACTGACCCTACAGCACGTGGTCGTTTAAATCTAGATTTAGCTTATAGTCTAGTAGGTATTAAGAACTATATTTTACTTAACAAACCTTTTTGTTAAGGAAGTGTTGATTGAGGTGCGGCAGAAGGAGCGAAAGTATTTTTAGTTTTTATAGTTGAAATTTTTGGCCAAAATGAATCAAATATTTCTCCATTATCAACATAGAGTTTAGTTTTCTTCACATGCTTATATCAACACATCTTGATTATTTGTCAAGAGTGTCCTGAAATTTTGTCAAAACTTT
Organism: Timema cristinae; assembly: GCA_039000515.1. NCBI lineage: Eukaryota > Metazoa > Arthropoda > Insecta > Phasmatodea > Timematidae > Timema > Timema cristinae. The sequence goes on from JBCFYV010000001.1 coordinate 3,180,926, forward strand.
TTATTTTTATTTTAAAGGTTTTGACAACATTCCAGGACAGCCTTGACAGATAATCAACATCTGTTGATATTAGCATGTGAAGATAACTAAACTCTATGTTGATAATGGAGAAATATTTATTTATTTTGGTTAAAAAATAACAATTCTATAAAAACTGTAAAATTACTTGCGCTCCTTTCTGCCGCACCTTAAGGTTATGACAGCCTAGCAAGGTTATATAGGCCTACAATTATATCGTATTATATCAGTTTTAAGAAATATTTGTGACACTCTCATTAGTCCGAATAATCGAAAGTGTAGTGTAGTATGTTCCACCTTGGAGTGACCGTGATACTGGTTGGTTAGTGTGTGCGAGCGAGCACGGTGGGTCTCGCCCTCCCCTGTTTGCCCAACTAATCCTCCCCGTGTTTGTTGAGGACTGGACCCAGAGGTTCAGTAAACCAGCCCCTGGACTTCACCTGCAGCCTCCACAGGTTCATGAGAGCCATCCGAGGGTCAGGGGATGACACTGGAACAACCGTACATGTCACAACGGCGGGTCGCTGGCCAGAGCTTCCAACGCGTCCTAATGCCCCTCCCAGCTATTGTGTCAAGGTTGATAAGGGCTTTATTTAGAGGAAGTTTACCTGTACTTTCATGGAGGGAGAGTGGAAAACCATTTAAGAAAGAACCCCTTCAGCACATTTGACCAGGATTTGAACCCCAACCTTCCCATTACCAGCAGTTCAGTCTATTGAGAGAGTTATGCCTTCGATCAAAGTTTTCCAACCGGCAACCCATGATTTTCTTTTGTAGCCAATCAAGTTTCTTGGAAAAGAAATCTACTGCAGTGAAGTTGATATTTTTAGCCTAGAAACAAACATCTCGGACCTGCGTGGGAAAAATCTATTAAAGCTCCGACTATGTAACGTATTGTGCATGTTTAGTTTCTGCCTTATGATCCTCTGCTGTGTTATATTGACGTACCAAAGATGGTATGTTATAGTTGATGAACAGGTTTAAATTACCACTTCTTATTTCATTCACAATTAAATACTGGTTCTTGTTTTTGCATGACTAAATAAAATGTTGCGGCCCGCCAGTAGACTAGCGGATTCAATCTGTTACTCTCGGGTACTTTTAAGTCAGAAACCCCCGCCTTAAACCACATGTCCACCGAAACGGGTCATTGACTCTTCGAGCATGGTGCAGCAAGGGAGAAAACAAAAGAAGGGAGTGGGTCCACACTATAATTAGTATAATCTCCATAACCGAACAATCAGACTGAGTTTGTGTTACTCAATATCAGTCAAATCTTCCTATATATAGGTATAATTATTATTATTATTATTGGGTGTTCTGTCTCACGACAGGTCCACTCCTTTTGTCAGTGAACTTAGACCGACATCGCACCCTGTCCTCTCCCTCCTCCTTCAGCTTCCATAACTTTTTTCTTTTCTTCAAGTCATACAAATTTGAATCCTCCTCCTTCCTAAGCTCCTCTTTCCCTCAACCTTTCCTTCTATGACCTCATACAGAGGACAGTTCCTCCTAAGGATGTGTCTGATCCAGTTTGCTTTGTACTGAGGCATCAAATCCAAAAGTAGTTCGCTTCTCACTCACTCTTCTTAGGACTACTTCATTTGTCTCCCTGTCTGTCCACCTGATCTTCTTAAATCTTCTCCAGCTCCACATTTCAAAGCTCTCCAAGTATTTGTTTCCATCTTCCTAAGAGTCCAAGTTTCTGCTCCAAATGTAGCATTTCATCAGTTTCCTCCTCAGTTCCAAACTCAACAGAGTACTATGTTTGTGTCTGGTCCATAGTACATCACTCCTCTCCATCAAGGTCGAATATTAAGTGTTTTAAGGCCACTTCACTAGTTCCAGTGTAATGTCTGCAAGAGTTCAGCTCTAACAGTTTGCCAGAACCTTCTCTGTACACATGGACTAAGCTGCTAAATTTGGGGCATGTCACCTTGAGTCTATAATTTACATCATAGATGTCAGGAGTGAATATTAGTTAGGCTTGCTACTCACTTAGCATACTACAAGAAATATTTGAAATTAATCTGTTCACCCCCGCCAGATATTGTGCCATGATTTTGTTAAATAATATTACTTTTAATGCAATCGCGTATTTACTATAGTATAAAGCTTGATTTACATGTTCACGTGTTAGAGAGCAGAATATGACACAGTAACAGATAATAAATAACATGCTAGCGGACATATGTGTTGGTCCATGATAGCACGAGATAGAAACAACTGATTAAAGACATTTTATTTTCTAGTCAATAAACAGAATTTTAAGATTATTATAACAACGGATGTTTGAAAATTATTGACTTATTTCAAATCTTTTCAATACAGTATTTACATGGTCACGTCTGGGGGGTGGGGGGGGCAAAGGGAGACATTGTTCCGGGCCTCGCATTCCAGGGGGCACACCCCCCCCCCAAAACATATTACATTCAATTACGGTTGTTATTCAAATGTTGCATCAAATAGTGTACAGATAATTAACAGCAATAAGTATTCGCTTAGTGATAAGATTACTGAAAATCCTAGCTTTATGTAATTTAAGATGTACGTTATTCGATTAATGTGCTGCAGTAGAATACACCACCATTGTGCTACCGCTGTCGATCCACAGAAAACTACAGTGTAGTGGTGCAAAGAGGAATTTACCTTTGTTAACTGAAAACAAATTGAGTTTAACAAAGTACAGTCATTTAATGGGTTGATCAATATTCCATAAAACATGAGAAATTATTAAGTAACATAAGTACCGAGTGCATATCAATTATATAAGTATATTATAACTGAATGAATGACTATAACTGAAGGGGAGAGGGGGGGCGCTCAGATTTTTTTTGCCCTGGGTCTCACATTTTATTTAAACGGCCCTGACAGTATATGTAGCTTATGCTAGTATCTCGCTTTGTAGACGCATGAGTATATTTGTTTTGAAGTTTGACCGAGTTACCCAAGCTGATGTCGCGCATAAACATGAGATCTGACAGTTATTTTACTTCTCATCAAACTAACAACGGTAATGAGGCTGACCTCTCATGATTGGCTGAGAGCTCGTCATGAGTATGTTTCTACTCTTGTTCAGTCTATCAGCGAGTGTGTGAATCTTTAGTGAGCATTACAACATTCACCCCCCCCCCTTCTCGGGCTCAGGGCGTATAGCCCCTTCCTCCCCCCCCCCATAGTCTCAGAAATGTTAACTATGCTATGATGTGGTTTTATGGTTTGATCCATTTTGAGTTTAGTGCTTATGTTATGACGTAAAAAAACAACAACCCTTTTAAATTGCTTATGGAGGAAATTAATATTAAAAGCGGATTCTGGACGATCTCCGGCACTCCGTCGCCTCGCGCGGCTAATATTCCCTCCTTCACCCCTCCCCCCAACCCCCACCAGACAGACACAACAAAGTTGATTGAACGGCTCGTTAGCATGGAGTTTGTTTTTTAATGTATGAATGACTATTTGTATCCCTCTTTAGTCTAGGTTTATAATAAGTGCAAATTAAAAACAACACTGTATCACTTCCTCTCGTAATAGATATATCTGGTTTCACGCGCCTCGGTGGCCACGGGATCTAACGCGCTACCCTTGCAGTAGACTAGACTGGCAATGACGGGAGATTGAGGTTTGAATCTCGGTCGGGTTAATGATGGGGCTTTATTTCAAGATGGTTTACCACTCTCCCTCCATGCAAATGCTTGTACACTTTCTATAAATATAATCCTCCTCGTATGTAAGCGTATAACCCGAATGGGTATGTTTATCGTACAACGTCGGTGTGACTGTAGGCAAGTAAGATTGCGCGAAACAATTTAAAATGTTAAAAATAGTTCCCACGTTCGATAAGTTTGGTGCTCCTGCTTAAGAGCACTCTACCGCTAAAGCAGGTCAGCTATACTCGATCAACGATAGGAGAGGTGGTGAGTTTAGTTGATGTCCACCTTTTTGGAAATAACTGCTGTTTGCTGATAATAGTTATTTCCTAACAAGTTGACATTAGCTACTTTCAGTCAATGTTTGCAATAAAGAACTTCTGACAGCTGTCACTTACCTACACTCCTATCATAGATAGGTTATATTATATTAATGAAAACGTTGCTTCGACACTGGAATTCTAAAGGAACTATGCAGATAGAGTATTTAATTTTAACTTATAATAGGCCTTGACAATACTTTGAGAATGAAAATTATTTTGAACCTTGGACATTATTTTACTATATAAACAAATGTAGTAGACTAGTGTCCCAAGGCCAGTGGCGCATCTAGAATGTTATAGTGAGGAATAATAGGATGTCCACTATATCGAAGATATTATTTCTTTCTTGTTTCAAATTGATAACATTTTAGAGGCACTATTATTGTGTATAACTGTAAATATTTATAAATTTTAGACCCTGTCACAAGATTGGTCTTAAAATATAGCATATAATTTTGACATTTTTAGTGCTCAATATTAGAGCTATATTTAGTGTTTATCAACATAATTTGTGCTCTTAGGGTATGGGTAGAACATTCAATGACCCACCGACCCTCCCCACCCTTTGTATGCGCTAGTAATGCCGTCCTGTTAGCTAATCATTACTATCGCCTATTCCTGCGATGAAAAATAGCATTAGTTGGTTGATGCTAATGTAGATCCTGACTCAATAATTCATTATCTCACAGGATGGACATAATCTTGTTAAAAGATGTGCCTGATTATTCTGACTCGGTTCTTAAATAACTAATTAGTTCACAATATGGATAGTAAATTCTTAAAAGGATGTGCCTTTAAAAACAAATTTAAATTGTGTGAAAAATAATCAAATTCTTAAAAATATCACAAATAAATGGACAGTAAGTTGAGGTGTGTCTCCAAGATACATTAAGCTCTTCTCTCTAAGATCCTTCCTTGACTTAGGGCAGTTAAAGAATGTTATAATCTCCAAAGAAAGCCTTTTAGGGGAAAATAAAAGTGAGACCACGCCGCGCGCGTCACATTCCTGAAACTTGAAATGAAGGAGATAATGGATGTTCGATAATATTTTATCAGAGACTCAGGTCCAAGGCCTGCCCAAGTAATTCCTCTTAACCTAATTTGAATCAAGCGGGTGGAAGGTAATAATATTATAAAATGAAAGTTTGAAAAAAAAAAAGTTTTAAGAATATGAGCTTAGGATAAGACAGATATAAGTTGCATTTTTTTAAAGTGAAAACAAATCTCAACTTGTAGAAACAATAATTATAGTAATCACCGTTTGCATTTACTGGCTTTGTGTCGGAAATATAGTTCTTAAGTTAATCTTTATTATTTCTGAAACTATATTACGATCACCCAACATTGCCTAACATGACGTATCAATGAGCACGCAGACTAAGGCGTTAAACTAATCTAATCTGATTGGCTAGTTACTGGAAATCCGGCTTCCATAATAAGTATCCTTAAAAAGAATAATGCTAAAATAGCATTACCATCCCAATGGGTTATTCCTTTTATGCTATTTTTCCCAACCAAATATATTTTTGTATTGTTAAAATTGAGTTTTAAATTAATTTATCATACATACATTCTACATTATAAATTAAAGGAGAACAGAAGGGAAGACTGAAACCATTTGGTAAAATATTATTGTATATAAGGATACTTATTATGGAAAAGCTTAAGCCTATAGTTGTTATCAGCTTCCAAACCCCCTGTAATCATGTATCCCCTAACCCTCAACCCCCAGCACCCTGTATCCCCCTATTTGAGCCATGTATCCCCTGACCCTTGACCCCCAGCAGCCTGTATCCCCCTATTTGAGCCATGTATCTCCTGACCCTCAACCCAGGACCATGTATCCCTATTTGAACCATGTATCCCCTGACCCTTGACCCCCAGCAGCCTGTTATCCCCCTATTGACCATGTATCCTCTGACCCTCAACCCCCAGGACCCTGTATCCCCTATTTGAGCCATGTATCCCCTGACCCTTGACCCCCAGCAGCCTGTATCCCCCTATTTGAGCCATGTATCCCCTGACCCTTGACCCCCAGCACCCGTATACCCTATTTGGGCATGTATCCCCTGACCCTTGACCCCCAGCAGCCTGTATCCCCCTATTTGAGCCATGTATCTCCTGACCCTCAACCCCAGGACCCTGTATCCCCTATTTGAGCCATGTATCCTCTGACCCTCACCCCGGACCCTGTATCCCCTATTTGAGCCATGTATCCCTGACCCTCAACCCCCAGGACCTGTATCCCCTATTTGAGCCATGTATCTACTGACCCTTGAACCCCACAGACCCGTATACCCTATTTGGGCATGTATCCTCTGACCCTTGACCCCCAGGACCCTGTATCCCCTATTTGAGCCATGTATCCCTGACCCTGACCCCCAGCAGCCCGTATACCCTATTTGAGCATGTATCTCCTGACCCTTGACCCCCAGCACCTGTATCCCCCTATTTGAGCCATGTATCCCTGACCCTTGACCCCCAGCAGCCCGTTACCCTATTTGGCATGTATTCCCTGACCCTGACCCCACAGCCTGTATCCCCTATTTGAGCCATGTATCCCTGACCCTTGACCCCCAGACCCTGTATCCCCTATTTGAGCCATGTATCCCTGACCCTTGACCCCCAGGACCCTGTATCCCCTATTTGAGCCATGTATCCCTGACCCTTGACCCCCAGGACCCTGTATCCCCTATTTGAGCCATGTATCCCCTGACCCTTGACCCCCAGCAGCCCGTATACCCTATTTGGGCATGTATCCCCTGACCCTTGACCCCCAGCAGCCTGTATCCCCCTATTTGAGCCATGTATCTCCTGACCCTTGACCCCCAGGACCCTGTATCCCCTATTTGAGCCATGTATCTCCTGACCCTTGACCCCAGCAGCCTGTATCCCCTATTTGAGCCATGTATCCCCTGACCCTCAACCCTTAGCACCTTGTATCCCCTATTTGAGCCATGGATCCCCTGACCCTTGACCCCCAGACCTGTATCCCCCTATTTGAGCCATGTATCCCTGACCCTTGACCCCAGCAGCCCGTATACCCTATTTGGCATGTATCCCCTGACCCTTGACCCCCAGCACCTGTATCCCCTATTTGAGCCATGCATCCCTAACCCTTGACCCCCAGGACCCTGTATCCCCTATTTGAGCCATGTATCCCTGACCCTTGACCCCCAGGACCCTGTATCCCCTATTTGAGCCATGTATCCCCTGACCCTCAACCCCCAGGACCCTGTATCCCCTATTTGAGCCATGTATCCCCTGACCCCCGACCCCCGGGTGAACCCAGATCCCCTCCCACCAGCAGCAAACATGTAACTCGGGGCGGGGTATGTATCCATGTTATAATTTATGTGTCAGACATGTGGAGGTATGACCTTGCCTAGCCAGTGGGAAGTCTTGTGTCCGTGCTATGGTACTAGATGCTAGACACTGTCCCGACCGACGAACAGGTGTTCCGGGAGGGCCTTCCCACACTCGGACTAGCTAACTAAACTTAACAATAATACTGCAAACAACCTGGTGCGAGGGTTCTTATAACCACCATTGGTGGGTGCACGGACTAAACGTCAAATCTGGTTTGCTGATTACATGAAGGTCGGGACTCGGATTCCGGCTAGGTTTATCCGAGATTTTTTTTTTTTTTCGAAACGCTTTCCCACTCTTTCTATCTAAGAACACATCTAGATAATTATTCTTCGCAACACGATGCTCTATTGTTCAGTCCAACCTACACCTGCACTCTCTAATTACGGTAATAATTCCATACAACGACACAACATATTCTACCCCAGCACCTACACAGTGCAATCTTCATAGGAAGAGCCTTTTGGAGAAGAGACACTTTTATTTTGTGGTCAACATTAACACTTTACTGTATTGTTATTGTTATTTTAAAGGTTTTGGTACTATCTATCAAAAGTATTAGATTCAAATAACATGACATGACGTATGAATGCATGAAAGTAGGTCTAGTAGATTCTGAAGCCGTCAGAAACACTTCCTATGAAAAGTGGACTGAAGTGATTTTAATAAATACGTACTCACCCCAACCAGCACGCAGACAAAGGAGTCGGTCTCATCAGGGTAGTTTACTGGTGGAGAGCAGGTCAGAATTCGAATACCGATCGGAGGTTTGGGCGTCGTTTCAAAATTTCCCGCCAAAGGGAAGTAGAAGAAACCAACAACAGGAGCGCTGGTAGTAGAGTACGGATGTAATCTAGAAAGATCGAACATTTTCGTGATTAGCTAAGGCGTCGATAAAAAACCACGAATGCTGAATGAAAGAGGTTAATGTCTACCTGGTATTACATTGGGGTGGAAGAGGTACATCATTGTGTCACGTAACACATTTTATATAATTAAATTTAAATGTTAAACACAATATTATTGTTTATGTTTTCACTGTTAGTAAACATACGTATAGATAACTTCCGTGTATGTGCGGCGTTAAAAATCCAAGTAATTTTTAAAAAAGGCAGCTTATTTTCAAAATAATCGTCTGTATGAGTATCTACGTATTATTAAATGTGAGTCCCTATTTTGGAGTTAGAAAAGCTTCACTATTAAATAATGACATTCTTTCTAGATGTGAAAATTACTTAGAAACGGTTGGAGAGGAAGAGAGGGCTGCCTAAATGTCTCCTTGGTGTTATATCGGGGGAGGGGGCGGGGTAAAAGAGGTAAGAAAAAGTACTACCTGGTCTATGGATGACCCCTTATTGCTATCTATATGTATACCAGAGTATTCTGATGGCCCTAGTTCATTTCAGTTAAATATCAACATCCAAAGACTCATTTGACTATTCTATATCCATATTAAGGTCAAGTTTGTTTTGGGTCACCTAGTTTTTAATATTGTGAGTTGTTCCAAAGAAAAACACACTAAGATTAAGTGATTCAGAATCATTAGTTGTTGTGCATAAAAATACCAACATGAGTGAGTTTATAGTGAAAAAATAAACCTCAATTGAAAGTGGAGAAATGTCATCAGTGAGTCTGAACAAATTTACATAATCCTAAATGGAAGTCAACAGCAGAATTTGGTAGGTCTCCTTTTAGCCACATAATACTGAAGGACAAGGACATAGCGCTCTTAAAATAAATATCCTGTCTCAATGGCTGCAACCTTACATGAATTCAATCAGCATTCAATCAAATATGCATTACTTTTTCATCAAAATTAGAATTAACTTTTATTGAATAAGTGTTTCCAAAATTGAAAAACTCTTTTAAAATTCGAAATACATGAAAGATTGGAATGCCACTAAGAATCTGTTTTAAAGATAGGGTCCATGAAGGCTGGTGTGAAGCTTTCATGACCACTTTATAAACCTAGAAAAAATAATATGGAAGAAAACAAGATAGTTTTGATAAAGATACTGTCATCTCTTATGTTTTTAACCGTTCAAGAACTCGCAATTCGTGGGCCCACAGGAAACTTTGTTAACCTAATGAGGCTGCAGTGCAAAGAATGCCCCATTTTAAATATATTCTTTTTTGATTGGGATTAATATAAATTGTGTTTTCATGAAACTTGTAATGAGATTTTGAAAATAATGAGGAATCACGTGACACGTACTTTGGCTTCTCGGATCACTGAAGCAAAACACAACGTCATCATCGTGAATGAGACATATGATATTTCTGTCCAAGAACACGTTTCTATCTGATTCGAAACTGTCACCTAGAATCTCGAAATAGAATATATGTTTCTGGGGTTCTATGAGACAACGAACACCAAGACTGAGACGTTGTTTCTGTTTATCTTAGATCTCCTTCACAGATCCAACTTATCGGCCACTAGTTGCAGAGGCCGATGTTTCAACGGTGTTCAGAACATGGCAGGAGAGTTTAGTTTGGTACAAATCAGAAATGAAGAACCGAGAGATTTCTTCATGGATTGCTTGGCCCATTCTTTGAGTAAAACAAATAAATGGCTACCGTAACGCAATTAACCTTGTAAAAACATAATAAATGTTTAAAGATCTAAAAATAAAAAGGGGTGGTAATTGAAGCGTCTTATAATGCCTTCAAAGTCGGGTCAGAAACAGCCCATCTAATAATCTGATTATCTTTTGCCCAAATTGTTGAACGATTACAAGGAAATCTCGAGCTTCTTGGAGGAGAAAGTAGAATCAGGAAAATCGGATGCTAGTGCCAAAATTAATGGTTATATCTTTCAAATGGAAGTTTTTTACTTTTCTTCTATCTTTCTTTGCTTTACAAAGTTTTTGCCTTGTGGGTATGGTCAACAGTGACATTCAAAGTAATCCCTTCACTTTCAGTAGGCCTCGCAAACGATTGCTACCTAGCGGGAACTACTGATAAATTTCAGAACGCAATATCTTAGACGATACAAACTCAAAATCATAAAATCTAAGTGTTGCACAGCTGAAGTTACCAAGAAGAATAATTACTCATCGATTAGATGATGCAAGCAACAGAGGCGTTCCTCCACTCGCCACTCCAAGAAATTCTACAATTCAATTAAGTCGTTGATACGATCGTATAGTGAACACGATTCAAGTCCAATAATGATGACTTCATGTTGGACACCAAACATTTTCTCACTTGCGTGAGAAATGAGTTTCAGAAGTTCAATGAACATGTTAAAGAAGACATTGACGGATGGAGCGTAATTTTACACAGAGATATGTTTATTGATGTATTGATATTAGGGAGGAAAGGGCTGGCAGCGTGGTATTTTTGGTTGACTTAATTTTTAAAAAAACCTCAAATGGAGGACATGGTTCTAGAGCTGGCGAAGTTTTCCCGACTCCTGAAGATCCCTGTGTCAAGTTCCACAGCACAAGATAATTTCCAAGAGCTGGTGAAGTTTTCCCGACTCCTGAAGATCCCTGTGTCAATTCCACAGCACAGAGATAATTTCCAAGAGCTGGGAAGTTTTCCCGACTCCTGAAGATCCCTGTGTCAAGTTCCACAGCACAGAGATAATTTCCAAGAGCTGGTGAAGTTTTCCCGACTCCTGAAGATCCCGTGTCAAGTTCCACAGCACAGAGATAATTTACAAACCTGAGTAGACTGAAAACCTACCTGATATCAACAATGGTTCAGAAACGCCTGAACCATCTTGCTATTCTGAATTTTCACCGAGAGAGACTAACTTCTTAAACATGGACTATATTGCTAGTGAATTCATATCTAGCAACGCTAATGGGGCACCCTTTTAGATAATATTTCGTTTTCCTGTTAATTTATTTTTAGTTTTTCTATCATACAATAATAATTGTTTTATCACATCAAGAAGGTTTTTTCTAACAGTTAAATAACAGATTGAACCACCCCGAACCCCCAATTTCCCAGATCATTATTTTGAAATTCCAAACTGTCCATCTTTTATGGGATTCTGGGGTGGTTCCTCTAACTTCTCGATAAGTTTCAATTTGTTGCCATATCGGTAAACGTTTGTTAATATTAGTTACCACGTCGGCAAGCGGTTGTTAAGATTTGTTTTGTAAATGCCCAACCTAAACAATTTACATAGTCCCATTTTAAAATTTAAAATTTCCGTAATGTTTTGGTTATTTGGAACTGTCCTCCACAATTTTCTACTATACAGAAAAGTTTTTTCTATTAGTTTTTGAAATTTTGCAGGCACTCGCTACCCTCTAAGTTTAGCGGTATTTATTTATGTTTATTTGGAACTATCCCATTACCTAATTGCCAAATTTAGTTTTTTACCACATTTAGAATGAGTTGTTTCTAATAATTTTGAAATTTTTTGAGTCATGCCTTATTCATATTTTGCCACCTGGAAACCCCCTAAGATTTCAAATTTCATTGAGATTGAAGGACTTTATAGTCTCCATGCCTCTCTGCACCACACCACACCCGTTGGGGAGGAAATTTGAAAAACCCTCATATATATCTCACCTGATTCTAGAAAGAAACTTGCACTTTAATTTAAAGGTACAATGTCCGCTATTTCAAAAGATACATCAGTGAATTTTTAAGACATTAAACCCCCACCCCCACCCCATTTTAATCACTTAGAGGTCAAATTTTTCATAACCATGCCTTATCAATTTGTCTAGGGTCTAAAAGGAGCCTTCATGAAGAATTTAAAGCTTACAAGTCTTAGGGTTGGAGAAATACTATAGTAGTGAGTGGATTTTGAATTTCATTATACAAGCTACCGTGACATCTACCGAAGAATTTTCTTAACGTAAATAGATTTTTTAATTATTTACCATCCTACGTAATCTTAAAAATCTGGTTATTATTGTAGCTATTCATTAATCTCAATTAACTAGAATCAGTGATTAAATTTGAATTGTTAAAAGTGTTTTCCGAGATTCCTTAACAAAACACCAACAAAGTCGTTTGATAATACACTTGGCTCGTTCAAAATAAATCAGGTATTGGAACTAACCAAGGTTAATGAATAATCATGGGAAGGAAGGGGGAGTTGGGGTTGGAAATGTTATACTTAAGGCCCCGCGAGGTTAAGTGAGGATTTTTTCATCCTCTCATACAAAAAAATGTTATAATAGTCAAGGCGGATGGTGAGACGTAAAATCAGGCGGAAAATTAATTATTTCACCCAACAATAATACTTTGCGTTGATTTATAGTCAGCCCCCTGCAAACTACTAGTGTGGTTAATGGTTGTTTATTACTCCCTGCAACCTACTAGTGGGTTAATGGTTGTTTATTACTCCTTAACTACTAGTGAGGTTAATGGTTGTTTATTACTCCTGCAACCTACTATGGGGTTAATGGTTGTTTATTACTCCTGCAACCTACTAGTGAGGTTAATGGTTGTTTATTACTCCCTGAACCTACTAGTGAGGTTAATGGTTGTTTATTACTCCCTGCAACCTACTAGTGGGTTAATGGTTGTTTATTACTCCCTGCAACCTACTAGTGGGTTAATGGTTGTTTATTACTCCTGCAACCTACTAGTGGGTTAATGGTTGTTTATTACTCCCTGCAACCTACTAGTGGGTTAATGGTTGTTTATTACCCCTGCAACCTACTAGTGGGTTAATGGTTGTTTATTACTCCCTGCAACCTACTAGTGTGGTTAATGGTTGTTTATTACTCCCTGCAACCTACTAGTGAGGTTAATGGTTGTTTATTACTCCCTGCAACCTACTAGTGAGGTTAATGGTTGTTTATTACTCCCTGCAACCTACTAGTGGGTTAATGGTTGTTTATTACTCCCTGCAACCTACTAGTGAGGTTAATGGTTGTTTTATTACTCCCTGCAACCTACTAGTGGGTTAATGGTTGTTTATTACTCCCTGCAACCTACTAGTGGGTTAATGGTTGTTTATTACTCCCTGCAACCTACTAGTGGGTTAATGGTTGTTTATTACTCCCTGCAACCTACTAGTGGGTTAATGGTTGTTTATTACTCCCTGCAACCTACTAGTGGGTTAATGGTTGTTTATTACTCCCTGCAACCTACTAGTGGGTTAATGGTTGTTTATTACTCCCTGCAACCTACTAGTGAGGTTAATGGTTGTTTATTACTCCCTGCAACCTACTAGTGGGTTAATGGTTGTTTATTACTCCCTGCAACCTACTAGTGGGTTAATGGTTGTTTATTACTCCCTGCAACCTACTAGTGGGTTAATGGTTGTTTATTACTCCCTGCAACCTACTAGTGGGTTAATGTGTTTTATTCACCCCTGCAACTACTAGTGGGTTAATGGGTGTATTACCCCTCGTTGAACCTTAATCTTCCTTCATTTAGTCTACTACAAGATGACGCCTAGACATGTGTCACTAAAGCGTGTTTAATTCATATCGTTAGTTCGTTTGATCAATCGTGTAAAATAAAACAAATAGAAACAGATTTTTTTTTTTACAATATCAAACTTTAGTGGCTTACAATGAATATTGTCGGTCGAAAGTGGGTTTTATATCAAAATTAGGGTCTAGTTCTATCGATACTCAGTTTAAAGTTAGTGATATATTCACACGAATTTAAAAATACTTAAAAATGGTTTTGTTTTTGTAATGACGATGTAGTTTTCCTACGCGACCGACTGAAAATATTCCCTAGATCGACCAGCTGCCGACACCTGCTATAGAAGCTTTCTGATAACGAACCCTGGTCCACCCAGACAGCAAGCCGACATTTCTACCCGCTCAACACAAGCTAGGAAGCACATGTGTGCTCATGAGAGAGTATCATACAGTGTGTGTGTTGTGTGTGTGTGTGTTTGTTTGTAGGGAGGTAAGAAGCGCCTCTTAGTGAAGCTGAGGGGAAGGGGGGAAGGACGAAGTAGCCGACCGAGTCAGGTGCAACACTCGTGAGAGAGGGGGAGGGGGGGAGTTTGAAGGAGGAAGGGGAGACAGGACAGGTTGCTTTTCTTTTTATTTATGTTTTTTTTAGTACGTCCCATTCTCAGCTCGGTGAAAGAAGCCGTGTGAGGAGCTATGTAAGAAAGAGCGCGCCGCAGAACTAATCAAGAAGATGGGAGCTGTGTGTGTTAGTGTTTGAGAGACTCGCAACAAGAAACACGTGTGCTAGCGGGGGAAGGGAGGGGTAAACAGGTACTCTCTGAGACAATCTCACTCCACAAGAGTTACCTCTGTTTGTTGTTGTGTTGTTGTTGTTAAAGAAACTGTTTTTAATTATCACGTGTCGTGGTTTTTTTCAGAAATAACGTTTCTTGTTTTAAAATTATTATTTTTGTTTGTGATGTATATTTAATTTTCGGTGGTGAGTCTAAGGATTGTTAGATCCCCCCCCCCCTCCCAACCTTTCCGCGACAAACTCTCTCTCTCTTTCTCTCACTCGACGGTGACAGAAATGTGCGTATTTTAAGTGGTCTGAATGTTGTTGAGGTATTTGTTGTCCACGTGGACCATGTTGTTGTTGTTTGTTTGGAGCCGTGCACGTGCGAGGTTGGAGTGCTTGTTGCTATGGATCTCTCCGTGTTCACGTGTCTCGCTGATAACAGCGTGGAACTACTTAACAGACGGTGAGAACTTGTTTGTAAATACTAACATGTGTTATCTTAAGACAGGGGACGAGATAAAGTCACTGGTTTTGCAGATTATATAGCAAAACTTGTTTGTTTTTTTGCTAACATATATCAAATATTGCTCCATTAAAAACATAGAGAGTAGTTTTCTTCACATGGTGATATCAACAGTTGCTGAATATCTGTCATAAACAGGCTCCAGATATTGATGACATGCCATCTATTCTTTTTTTGCTTCACCACATACAAAGTTCATTGTAAATAAACTCTTGTTCATGACACCTTGTTGTAGAAATATACACCCTCATTTATAAGTAATTTTCTTTGGTCATTATGAAGTTTTAGGTCATATTTTCTTGATTTTCATCCTTTGAGCATTTTAGGCATTTAGAAGAAATTTTGAGGCATTTTGAAGCATGTTTGAGGCATTTTAAGGCATTCATGTTGGACAAGTATATTATTTAAATACTATCGATATTTTATAAATGCATACATTTTTGTCCACACACAGTTGTCGGTGTGAGAAGATAATGCAAGCCATGAACTTTGTTTCCTCTTTGTTTGTTTGTTTGTTTGTTTGTAAAACACACATTCCTAGTGAGACCACAACTAGCCTGGAGAGGGTTGCGTTGGAAGGGGTAGCTATTACGTCTCAAGCAGATATATTTTGTAAATCAATGTTATATTTAGCAAAGCAAGAGTTTGGTTGAATTAGTTGCTATTAAAACTGCAAAAATACACATACCATTTCTTGCATCCCTTTATATCCTATTAGGAGAAAGAGGTTAGGTCCTAGTGAAGTGAACTTTAGGTAGTTTTACCTAAATAGTTTTCCACTCTTCCTCTACTCAAATGTGGTACACTTTCTATGATTTTACCTGTCTAATAAATAACACATTAGAGTAGTTAGTATATAGGTGGGCAAACTAAATAGGTATTAAAAAGCGTAACGCTATAAAAAAAAGTTTTGTAGGCTTGTCATAATCAAGCTTCCTCTTGATGTACGTAAAGATCAATTTTTTAAAAAGGCAATAATAAGTATAGGCTTTTTAGTTTAGATAATATCGGCGGTTTCACTTATAAATCATTAGGTAGTTTAACAAACTCTTAATTTTATTATCAAATTTGACATTAATAACATAGTAAGGCACTATAACTACTTGATACGTGTAGAATAATTCGATATTTTCATCCATTTTCAAAAAAATTATTCTCAATTGAAGTTGCATTGCCATGACAAGACAATAAAAATAAAAAGTGCTTAACCAATCACTAATTTTATCAATAATCATTACTTTTACTATCTTTACATGATTCCGTTTTAAAATTATAATATTGGACCAAAAATTTAACTTTGAGAATACATATTTATTGTTTTTGAATTTGAGATATTTAAAACTTGTATTAATGTATTCAACTACAAAACTATCATTAGTTACTAATTAGCTATAGAATAATGTTTGTTAACCTGTCTAAAATCGGCGATGATCAACGCTGCAATAAATAATTAACAACTCGTACCACATTTAAATAAAAAAGGTATTTTTCACTTTAAAGTATGAATATACAGGAATAAACAGAAGATTTATTGATCATGCACGATTATTGAAACAATTTAAATTTCTAACTGCTTGTGATTAAAGATTTTAAATTACGTAGGCTTATTTTGAGAAAATAATGGTTCATTAAAACGCAAATTTTATTAAATTTTATAATTGTGAGTATAATTTTCATGTCTTCAAAGACGTGAGTGTTGAAACAATTTAAATTATTGTTTCTATTATACTTTTATTCGAGTTTTCTTATTCTTAAATATGTCTTTAATGTTTTTTAAGGTGTTATTTTTAATTTTCAAACCATTATTTCCCATTTTTAGATATTTTTTCAAAAAATAATTACTATTTTTAAAGCAGAATGTTATTATTTTTAGAACATATTTTTAAAATCTCGCATTTTAAAGATGTGGTATTTACATTTTATGTTTGTTTTGACGGGTGATATTTTAACTATACTATTTTACTTTTAAAATAAACCCATTTATTATCTTAATATTTTAACAATTATTAATCTACTTAAACTCAACTAGATCTTGGGAGCTTTTTGAAATACTCAATAAGACTCGAATAAAACAAGCCAAGCTCAAAGACCCCTATCTGTGTCCGATCATTAGTTAGGATTGAAGTGCGTCTTTTAAATTCTATAAATACAGTCCAACACTAGAGTGGCGCGTTAGGAAACATTTTTCAACTCACGGCACACTCAACAAGGCACTAACACGGTCAAGGAACCAAATCAGTTCCTTAAAGAGAGATTTTAATTATTAAAATAACTACGATTATATAGATTTTGTTCAAAAGTTCAATAGCTTAAATTATAATAATAGAGTGATTTTTTTTAAAAATAATGTTGATCATGGATTTAAAAATACTTATTTTTATCCCTCAATGTTTCCCTCGTTTCTTTTTTTTATAGTTCTCCAAACTCCCGCTTTACACGGGTTTAAAGACGCCGCGTTACAAGGGCTTAAAGACGCCGCGTTACACGGGCTTAAAGACGCCACGTTACACGGGCTTAAAGACGCCGCGTTACACGGGCTTAGAGACGCCGCGTTACACGGGTTTAAAGACGCCGCGTTACACGGGTTTAAAGAGCCGCGTTACACGGGCTTAGAGACGCCGCGTTACACGGGTTTAAAGACGCCGCGTTACACGGGTTTAAAGAGCCGCGTTACACGGGCTTAGAGACGCCGCGTTACACGGGCTTAAAGACGCCGCGTAACACGGGCTTAAAGACGCCGCGTTACACGGGTTTAAAGACGCCGCGTTACACGGGTTTAAAGAGCCGCGTTACACGGGCTTAGAGACGCCGCGTTACACGGGCTTAAAGACGCCGCGTTACACGGGCTTAGAGACGCCGCGTTACACGGGTTTAAAGACGCCGCGTTACACGGGTTTAAAGAGCCGCGTTACACGGGCTTAGAGACGCCGCGTTACACGGGTTTAAAGACGCCGCGTTACACGGGTTTAAAGAGCCGCGTTACACGGGCTTAGAGACGCCGCGTTACACGGGCTTAAAGACGCCGCGTTACACGGGCTTAAAGACGCCGCGTTACACGGGTTTAAAGACGCCGCGTTACACGGGTTTAAAGACGCCGCGTTACACGGGCTTAGAGACGCCGCGTTACACGGGCTTAAAGACGCCGCGTTACACGGGCTTAAAGACGCCGCGTTACACGGGTTTAAAGACGCCGCGTTACACGGGTTTAAAGACGCCGCGTTACACGGGCTTAGAGACGCCGCGTTACACGGGCTTAAAGACGCCGCGTTACACGGGCTTAAAGACGCCGCGTTACACGGGTTTAAAGACGCCGCGTTACACGGGTTTAAAGACGCCGCGTTACACGGGTTTAAAGACGCCGCGTTACACGGGTTTAAAGAGCCGTGTTACACGGGCTTAGAGACGCCGCGTTACACGGGCTTAAAGACGCCGCGTTACACGGGCTTAAAGACGCCGCGTTACACGGGTTTAAAGACGCCGCGCTACACGGGTTTAAAGAGCCGCGTTACACGGGTTTAAAGACGCCGCGCTACAAGGGTTTAAAGAGCCGCGTTACACGGGTTTAAAGACGCCGCGTTACACGGGTTTAAAGACGCCGCGCTACAAGGGTTTAAAGACGCCGCGTTACACGGGTTTAAAGACGCCGCGCTACAAGGGCTTAGAGACGCCGCGTTACACGGGCTTAGAGACGCCGCGTTACACCATTACTGTGGATTCACACGTTCGCCGAGAAACTAGCGCAAACAGAAACGTTGTCACGTGACAAGCTCTTAAGCCAATCACAAGATTTCCGCCTTATCGGCAGAGCTGTTCTGCTGAAGATCAACTCCTATCTACAGTACTTTGTCCGCTCTGCCTGAGATGTTCGGCACAGGAGAACCAATCAAATCTCATCTCATATCAGTGTGCATGCGCATATGACGACGCATGCGCTGTAGAGCTAGAAACTAGCTGACAGCTTCGTTGGCCGTTGTGAGGAGATTTGAAATAACTCGTTAATGAACAATTAAGGTACAATTTAAACAAGCTTTGCTTACCCTGGCAACAATCCACGCCACGCCATGCCACGCCATGGTACCAGTTTAGAGGATAGGAAGAAAACACTTTTTTCGTGAGAGCTGGTTGGAATTGAACTCAGACCTCAGTCCAAAGTATGAAACACTAGCCTTGCGGTGATACAAGATGTCCCAAAGTTGGTGGGATTCCCTCTACTGTGGTGTATGGGTTATAAGAGGGGTTGGTATTTTAACTGCAGTCAGGGGAAGGGTGGGTTAGGGGTGAGAGTCACCAGGGACTAGGGGGTGATTCTTGATAAGCTGGGGAGAGGGAAGTTAGACTGTCAAACAGGGGTACGCGAACCACAGAAGCCTTCACACCCGTCGCAGTATGTCACATTAACTCAGGAGCGGTTGAGCTACATTTTAACAATAAGCTAACCGCGGGTGGTTTAAAGCGTCACTCTCACGATAAACGGGCTTTTCTTTGACGGGAGGTTGGGGTTTGAATCTCATTAAGGTGAAATGGAGGGTGGTTTTCCCTAAATGGGTTCCCACCATCCCTCCACTCAACTGTGGTTACAATTCCTCTAAATTCTACCTTCCTCATTTCTAACATGTTGGTGGAAATATGCGGAAAAGGGTAATAAGATTATATTCACAAATAAATTATAGTATTTTTTTAGCAAACTTGACCCAGAAAACGTACCCCTAAAAAAAGAGAGATTATTTTACCCTTATTTCCATATTTTAGTCGATTAAAACATTGACTTGTTGGAAATGACATGACTATCATACGAGAGGCCGGGATTGAATTCTGACCGGATGCAAGTGTGTTTGCTTCTCCACGGAGTTATTTAAATCCTTCCTCCGTGCAAATCCCCTTTAACCCGTTTGAACCCCTTGAATTTAAGCTTGAACTAATTTAGATTGAAACTTCTCTCAAAAATTGTAATCAAAACAGAGATATTGACAGTTGCAAGAGCAATAAACGCTCAGTTTGTTACACACATGTACGATATGTTAGTTAGCATAGGCTCACACCAATATTGAAGGTATGGATCAAAACATTGTATTACTTTTAGTCTTAAACAGTGTAGATAAGTGAATGTTCTGGGAATACATTTCTTCTTGACGTACTTAGTTTTTTTTACCGAGTCTTAGTACCTATTCGGGCCATACTCCATGGCATTCAACCAAGTGGCCACCATCTGTTGGCAAAGATACTTCCAACTTCTGAAGATATAAGGTGTCACGTGGTCTGCACGACGAGCCGTTCAGCCATTAAATCTCAATTTTATTAAACCCGTTAATGGAGTAGGGATAAGTAAATTATAAATTGAGAGTAAATATACCTATATTCACGTGGGTGAAAGTGGCATCCAGTTTGGTACCTCAATACACTGAACAGAGATTTGAACCCCGCTCTCTCCGTCACTGATGATCCAGTTCAATATAAGAGTGACGCGTTAAGCCATGCGTCCACCGATATAGGTTTATGGACTATTCTAGCACAGTAAAATGATAATTGTTCTGGATATTTCTGAGGCACTGCCTAGAGGCCATGGACGTCTGGTAGCCACAAGGACTCCAACAATAAATATTGGTCGCAATCTCTTCAAACTAGTCTTAACACAAAATGAACTGGATGACCTCTGGCCCTAGTATTGTTCTGAGCACTCAGAGCCGCCTGGTAGAAAAATGTGCAATTACGAGCTTTCCCACAGCTAATGTTTGTAAGGGACACATTTCTGTGCTTTTTATATACATTATTATTAGCACCGCGTCTTACTACCCGTTCGGGTTATACGCACTTACACTAATGTATAATGTTAGGGTGATTGTGAGATGAAATGGAGGACCTACAGTTTAACGTGGAATCCGAACCACGGTGGAGGCCTGGCATTCCACACATTCACAAGATGTCTTGTCAGAGGTGAAGAAAGGATTTGGAAATCAGTTAAATTGGTGCCGGGACCGAGGATTGAACCCCGGCCGCCAGCACAGAAGTCTTGACACCTTACCCCTAGACCACCAGGTCACCTTTTATATACAAATCAAACCTTGTTTAGACAAGCTAAAATTGGAACAAAATTTATGGTTCAATCTGTCATCGTTTCAACAGAAAAAAACTTCTTTTTTGAAAGTAGTGAGATTTTTTCAGCCATCTTTAAAAGAAATATTATGTTTGGCAAATATAACCTTTATTGAAATGTGTTTGTTTGGTCGATAAATCAATGTGAGATTTTGATTGACAACATTCATTTAAATTTCTGATTTAAAAAACCTATGTTTGTTTACGTCTAAAAAAAACAACATATGGGTGTACCTGGGATGTGAAAAAATTATCAATACTTAACTAATATCGATATTTTCCTTTCGATACTAGTATTTTTTCTCGGTATTTTTTTCCAATGTTTTACTAATATTAGTACTCACACTCCGGTAACGAAAGAAACCATGTCTTTTTTTGTCATCTTCGCTCGTGCTGGGATTATATGTTTACTAGGGTGGACTCTGGAGGAAGAACAAATGACAATTTCTCAACTCTCACTCATTTTCTGCAACTCTAGCATTCAATATCTTTTAGCTCAGTATAATTCATAGCTGTTCTTTCATCTTTGTTTATCAATACACTCTGGACTCCTAATTTTGAAACGTGCGAGTAGCGAGTCGCTAGCGTATTTCTCTCATCTCGCAACCCCCTAATTTTGAAACGTCTGCTCTGCGAAAACTGACGCCATACGATCGAATAGCGAATGGATTCTACTCGCCAGCCTCACACCGTGCGAGACAAGGCTTGTCGGTCGAGTAGAGCATAAAATATCAAAATGGATGCCATCCCCCTCTTCGGTTGCAACCTTCTGAGAGTTATTTTGTTGAACTAAACCTTCCATTGTACAAAATAGGTTTACATAAGAAGAATATATGATTGCTTTGAACATTTTATTCAATCCTTCAATAAAAATATTTGTTTACGTGAAAATATAATAATATATTTATTTTTTTAACTGTCAATTTGGCTGAGTCGATAATGTGACATTCTCATAACCTGAGTTCGCGTGTTTAAATCCTATCATTTTCATTATTTTTATTTATCAGTATGAAAAACACTTTAATCTTAAATGATTGTATTACTAAGCATATAATTGGTTTTAAATATTTTTATAGAGGTATACGAGGTATTTGAGCCTACGTAGACTACCATAATATTCTTCTTTAAAACTAATTTAACAAGGTAGTACATTAAAAACAGTATATTAGGCTAATTTTGAAATTTTGTACGTAGGTGATTATTTAAAAATTTAATTTATAAGTTTTATGAGATAAGAATGTACACATTTAAAAATAAAGCTAAGCAAGACAAATATTATTCGCATAGTAGAAACCTTTAGGGCATATTTATCTTTTAAAAAAATAAAAAAATATTTTACTGATTTCTATTTATTAATAAGTGATTTAAATTCAGACAAAAAATTAAAATAACTTACTAGAGTTAGAATCGATCCCGTTAACTTCTAAATTATAGACAAGCATGCTACCAAGTAATTTAAAGTAGATACCGACATGTAGGACTATCATAATGTGTCCCCTGATATTTGTAAATACATAATCTTAGAAATATTTGTCCTATATAGCTTATTTGTGTTTATTAACCTTTTGCCAGTGACATTCCGTGGCAAATAGACCTATCTCCCCTTTAAACTTTTGGCTAGAAAACTAAAGGCCAATTCACACATAAGCTAAGATAAGCTAAGCTGATGATGTCCTATGATGTGCTAAGGTTTTGTCAATTTTGTTTTACAATCATTGCTAAGCTAGGCTATGGTTTCTTTTTTCCCTCCCAAACTCACTGTGGTTTTTTTATGGTCTGCCCCAGTGAAGTTAAGTTATGGCATTCTACAAAATGTCTTGTTTGAGCTCAGATGACAGTACTGAGGAAAAGATGCTGTTAGCAACTGTTTTGGAAGATATAGAAAATGTAGGAAATGGAGATTTGACTTGCAATATAAAAATACTTATTAAATATAAAACCTAAATAGAATATTACTTAAATACACGCGGAACAAACTGAAAACAAATTTTCAACCTCTCTTTGGTTATTTTCAACATTCCAGCACTGCGTCTGTTCAACACGGAGCCCAAGCTGAGTTATGCGCATGCGCAACTTAAGATGGCTCAAGATGGGAGATGGAGAAATTGCCCGACCAACAATCGGAAAAAACAGTGCGGCGTAGCAAGGCATAACTTGTGTGAATCAGCCTTTAGATCATTCAGAACATGTTCCTTAATGAATTATCTGTGAGTGAGCAACACTTGCAGCTACAATCTCTAACACGGAAAAAAAAATATTTCCGGTTTTAGAATAGATAAATCCTGAACAAGATTTTAAACTAAGATTCTATCAGAGTGGTTTTGTGTTTTGAAAAAGGCTGGATGATTTTGGTATCGCTATAGTACAGGTTTATGTGGTATGATCGAATGTAAATGTATTTATGTAAATAACACATACCCTCAAGGCACTACTGGTGCCGATATACTTTGTTACGTCCTTTGAATGATCTCAACTCACCCACCTCGGTGATAATGTGGTCCAGGGCGTCAGTCTCACACTAGACTGGATTGCTGGGGACGGAAAGGCTGGAGTTCAAATTCTGGCAATTTGTACTGAGGATGGTTTCCTAAACAGTTTTCTACTCTCCCTCCACTCAATACAGGTACATTGAATTTAAATTATATCTCACGAGTGTAAATATGAGGATAGCCCAAACAATTAGTGCACATAAAATACAACCGGACTAAAGATTTTTATCGGATTTTAGTGGAAATAAACATTTGGTTACCAGCTTTAGTGGTTGAAAGGTATAAGGCGTCGTTCTCAAAAAATGTTTTTATTAATTTTTGTCACCATACTACCCATCCGGGTTATATGAATTCAAATTACTCTAATTACAAATAGCCCACAAGACGCGGTGCCTTTAAAAATAATTAAACTCAGGGGGGAGGAGGAAGAAATAATTCAGAAAACTAATTACAGTAGCGTGGAGTGAGGGTGGGGAACCATTTATGACCTAATTAGTTGTAAAATCCCAGACTAAATGAGCCCGACATCCAGCTCGCGTGTCCACCAGTGTGGGTAATTCTCACGATGGAATGAATTGCCGGTGATGAAGAGGTCAAGGTTTGAATCCCAGATTGGCTTACTTGAAATGTGTGTGTATAAATGAGCTGCTACTCTCTCTCAACGCAAATGAGGGTTTATTTCATATTAATCCTATCTTTTTTTAACTTTAGTTTATCAGTTTAAATATGGGGAAACTAGAACGGATAATAAAACACGATGCGCGTAGTGTTATTAAAGATGTGTTAGTACGTATAAACCAAACGGGTTGTGAGAAGCAGTGCTAATAATTATAATTATAACTAAACAAAATAATAAAAGAAATAATTTATGAAAATTATCGATCAAACTAATGTGTTAAAATGCAAATCAAACTTTATTTTCTAAGCCATACTCAACAAAAGAGGCTTTAATATGTTAAGCAAACACTGTAAGCAAAATTAAATAAAACTTTTTATTTAAAAAAAGTATCGCACTCATAATTGTTTGCTCTACGTGAACATGGAGTCGCAGTTAAACCTTCTGTATTACTCGTACTTTTTACTTTCATATCTAAATTGGCAAAAAAATAAAATAAAAAAATGTGTTTTGTGTTGTTGGTAGCGATGCAATCAGCTGGAAAGCTCCCGTGGATTTTAAACTGTGCCACACGCTGAATTAAGGGCTCGACTCCGAGTAGGGTGAGGGGGTGTTTTTACAACAGAGAGGGGTGTATAAGAGTCTTCAGGGACCGGACTAGGGGTTGCACTACTTGATAAACATATGATGGGGGTGAAATGAGGGAGCCGGCCGGAACAAGGGGGATGTTACAAACTGTAGCAGTCAGTGTGACTTCAGACGCCGACACTGGTTGTGCTTTGTGCGACGCCCACCAGGGGCACTTAGTTCGTCCTTTCAGGGTTGGCGATGGTGGTGGGGGTACATCAAAGGGTGGATGCAGGAAAAACACAACTGTAAGTTGTCTTTAAAAGGTTTTAAATTAATGATTAGTTTTCGCGTTATTATTTCTAGGGATTTACTGGATTTTAAAAAACCTTTAACTTCTCGTATTTTGAATAGTAAGTATAACTTATAAATCCGCGGTGGGATTCAAGAAATCACGAATTGTTGAATACCATCTTATATGGTATTAAGTACTTGTTGGGGACCCTCTCGTATGGTATTAAGTACTTGTTGGGGACCCTCTCGTATGGTATTAAGTACTTGTTGGAGACCCTCTCGTATGGTATTAAGTACTTGTTGGGGACCCTCTCGTATGGTATTAAGTACTTGTTGGAGACCCTCTCGTATGGTATTAAGTACTTGTTGGGGACCCTCTCGTATGGTATTAAGTACTTGTTTGGGGACCCTCTCGTATGGTATTAAGTACTTGTTGGGGACCCTCTCGTATGGTATTAAGTACTTGTTGGAGACCCTCTCGTATGGTATTAAGTACTTGTTGGAGACCCTCTCGTATGGTATTAAGTACTTGTTGGGGACCCTCTCGTATGGTATTAAGTACTTGTTGGGGACCCTCTCGTATGGTATTAAGTACTTGTTGGAGACCCTCTCGTATGGTATTAAGTACTTGTTGGGGACCCTCTCGTATGGTATTAAGTACTTGTTGGAGACCCTCTCGTATGGTATTAAGTACTTGTTGGGGACCCTCTCGTATGGTATTAAGTACTTGTTGGAGACCCTCTCGTATGGTATTAAGTACTTGTTGGGGACCCTCTCGTATGGTATTAAGTACTTGTTGGGGACCCTCTCGTATGGTATTAAGTACTTGTTGGGGACCCTCTCGTATGGTATTAAGTACTTGTTGGAGACCCTCTCGTATGGTATTAAGTACTTGTTGGGGACCCTCTCGTATGGTATTAAGTACTTGTTGGAGACCCTCTCGTATGGTATTAAGTACTTGTTGGGGACCCTCTCGTATGGTATTAAGTACTTGTTGGGGACCCTCTCGTATGGTATTAAGTACTTGTTGGGGACCCTCTCGTATGGTATTAAGTACTTGTTGGAGACCCTCTCGTATGGTATTAAGTACTTGTTGGAGACCCTCTCGTATGGTATTAAGTACTTGTTGGGGACCCTCTCGTATGGTATTAAGTACTTGTTGGGGACCCTCTCGTATGGTATTAAGTACTTGTTGGAGACCCTCTCGTATGGTATTAAGTACTTGTTGGGGACCCTCTCGTATGGTATTAAGTACTTGTTGGAGACCCTCTCGTATGGTATTAAGTACTTGTTGGGGACCCTCTCGTATGGTATTAAGTACTTGTTGGAGACCCTCTCGTATGGTATTAAGTACTTGTTGGGGACCCTCTCGTATGGTATTAAGTACTTGTTGGAGACCCTCTCGTATGGTATTAAGTACTTGTTGGAGACCCTCTCGTATGGTATTAAGTACTTGTTGGGGACCCTCTCGTATGGTATTAAGTACTTGTTGGTGACCCTCTCGTATGGTATTAAGTACTTGTTGGGGACCCTCTCGTATGGTATTAAGTACTTGTTGGAGACCCTCTCGTATGGTATTAAGTACTTGTTGGTGACCCTCTCGTATGGTATTAAGTACTTGTTGGGGACCCTCTCGTATGGTATTAAGTACTTGTTGGGGACCCTCTCGTATGGTATTAAGTACTTGTTGGAGACCCTCTCGTATGGTATTAAGTACTTGTTGGAGACCCTCTCGTATGGTATTAAGTACTTGTTGGGGACCCTCTCGTATGGTATTAAGTACTTGTTGGGGACCCTCTCGTATGGTATTAAGTACTTGTTGGAGACCCTCTCGTATGGTATTAAGTACTTGTTGGGGACCCTCTCGTATGGTATTAAGTACTTGTTGGAGACCCTCTCGTATGGTATTAAGTACTTGTTGGGGACCCTCTCGTATGGTATTAAGTACTTGTTGGAGACCCTCTCGTATGGTATTAAGTACTTGTTGGGGACCCTCTCGTATGGTATTAAGTACTTGTTGGAGACCCTCTCGTATGGTATTAAGTACTTGTTGGAGACCCTCTCGTATGGTATTAAGTACTTGTTGGGGACCCTCTCGTATGGTATTAAGTACTTGTTGGTGACCCTCTCGTATGGTATTAAGTACTTGTTGGGGACCCTCTCGTATGGTATTAAGTACTTGTTGGGGACCCTCTCGTATGGTATTAAGTACTTGTTGGAGACCCTCTCGTATGGTATTAAGTACTTGTTGGAGACCCTCTCGTATGGTATTAAGTACTTGTTGGGGACCCTCTCGTATGGTATTAAGTACTTGTTGGAGACCCTCTCGTATGGTATTAAGTACTTGTTGGAGACCCTCTCGTATGGTATTAAGTACTTGTTGGAGACCCTCTCGTATGGTATTAAGTACTTGTTGGAGACCCTCTCGTATAGTATTCGATACTTGTTGACGGCTCTGAGGGATGAAGATAAAAATGTAATATAATTGTACATTAATGGACGAGGATTTATATGTAAGGGATTTCACTATAATTTTGAAGTATTAACATATCGAGTAAACAGAGCAGGAGCTCTGACGTCATTGATATTTGCATATTACACCAAGTGATGTAGTCGATACGTGGATAAGAGAAGATTAATACTATCACTATATGACTTAACTAGAGCTAATTTGATAATGATTCTTATGATAAATTAAGCTAAGATATATACTTTAAGACTTTAATTACCTTTATTGTATTATTTCCATTTAAATCGTTAGTAGTTTTTCCACAGCACACCATTAAGAAGGGTTGACTATAGGCTGATTCACACAGAAAGCTAAGCTAAGCCATGCCTTGCTACGCCGCGCTATGTTTTTTCCTATTTCTGGCCGGGCAACTTTTCCATCTCCCGTCTTGAGCCATCTTACGTTGCGCATGCGCATAGCGCAGCTTGGGCTCCGTGTTGAACAGACGCAGTGCTGGTTTAATGAGAATAACTCAAGAAATGTTGAAGTTTTGTTTATAGATTGTTTCACATGTGTTTAAGTAATATTCTATTTATGTTTTATATTTAGTAGACATTTTTAGATATCAAAATGGAAGCGTTAGTTGTACAAGTCAAATCTCCACCTCCCATATTTTCTTCGTCTATCAAATCAGCTGCTAATAACAGCATCTTTTCTTCCTCAGTACTGTCATCTGAGCTAAAACAAGACATTTCGGAGAACGCCATAACTAAACTTGACTGGAGCAGACCAGAAAGAAACAACACTGGATTCTGGAGGAGAAGTAGGGACCATTGCTTTAGCTTAGCAATGAGTGTGAAACCAAACTGACAAGGTCTTAGCAGAGGACAGCATAGCATAGCATTCTGTGTGTATTGGCCTTTACATCTGTTTAAGACACTAAGAGGTAGTAGCAAGTGTTTGTAGAAGGCATCTAGAAGTCTTGCCCAACACTATTTAACGCACTCCGAGATGAAATATTTGATAGATGGCACCAAGAAGGGTTAGTCAACATTGTATTAAGATATTTTACACTTTTGATTTTAAGAGTTATTTTTAATGCAAAGTGTTTGTTTGACACGTTTTAAAAACCCTATAAACCTTCAGATATCTCCATCAGATCGAGATTCTGTGACATGCTATTATACTACTATAAAGCCACGCGGCTGACTCACTCACTGACATAAATGTTTACCCACTTCCAGATGAGATAGAAACTTGAAACTTAGCAAACTTATAGCTTCTAGTCTGTAACCGACGGGAAAATTCCAAAAAGTTAACATTTTTAATTTCGACACCCAAAATAGCGGAGCAACTTTAAAGTCGGTGCGGACCTTTCTTTGGAGGTCTCTTGTGGCTGAACGGTAAGACCTATCAAAAAACTGCTCTGGAATTACATCAGTCTACATCCACTTACAAAGAAAACCCACCGATGGTTCGGGGGCGGAGCCCCCAACGAGTGTAGCGAGTCATATTTATATTGGTACATCGCAGACGATGCTAGCTTGGAACAGAGTGTACATCATAGCCCGGAGAGGTCTCCACTAGCTTGGAACAGAGTGTACGTAATCGCCCGGAGAGGTCTCCACTAGCTTGGAACAGAGTGTACATCATAGCTCGGAGAGGTCTCCACTAGCTTGGAACAGAGTGTACATCATAGCCCGGAGAGGTCTCCACTAGCTTGGAACAGAGTGTACATCATAGCCCGGAGAGGTCTCCACTAGCTTGGAACAGAGTGTACATCATAGCCCGGAGAGGTCTCCACTAGCTTGGAACAGAGTGTACATCATAGCCCGGAGAGGTCTCCACTAGCTTGGAACAGAGAGTACGTAATAGCCCGGAGAGGTCTCCACTAGCTTGGAACAGAGTGTACATCATAGCCCGGAGAGGTCTCCACTAGCTTAGAACAGAGTGTACATGATAGCATGGAGAGGTCTCCACTAGCTTGGAACAGAGTGTACGTGATAGCCCGGAGAGGTCTCCACTAGCTTGGAACAGAGTGTACGTAATAGCCCGGAGAGGTCTCCACTAGCTTGGAACAGAGTGTACATCATAGCCCGGAGAGGTCTCCACTAGCTTAGAACAGAGTGTACATGATAGCATGGAGAGGTCTCCACTAGCTTGGAACAGAGTGTACATGATAGCCCGGAGAGGTCTCCACTAGCTTGGAACAGAGAGTACGTAATAGCCCGGAGAGGTCTCCACTAGCTTGGAACAGAGTGTACGTGATAGCCCGGAGAGGTCTCCACTAGCTTGGAACAGAGTGTACATGATAGCCCGGAGAGGTCTCCACTAGCTTGGAACAGAGAGTACGTAATAGCCCGGAGAGGTCTCCACTAGCTTGGAACAGAGTGTACGTAATAGCCCGAGAGGTCTCCACTAGCTTGGAACAGAGTGTACGTAATAGCCCGGAGAGGTCTCCACTAGCTTGGAACAGAGAGTACGTAATAGCCCGGAGAGGTCTCCACTAGCTTGGAACAGAGAGTACATGATAGCCCGGAGAGGTCTCCACTAGCTTGGAACAGAGTGTACGTAATAGCCCGGAGAGGTCTCCACTAGCTTGGAACAGAGTGTACGTAATAGCCCAGAGAGGTCTCCACTAGCTTGGAACAGAGTGTACGTAATAGCCCGGAGAGGTCTCCACTAGCTTGGAACAGAGTGTACGTAATAGCCCAGAGAGGTCTCCACTAGCTTGGAACAGAGTGTACGTAATAGCCCGGAGAGGTCTCCACTAGCTTGGAACAGAGAGTACGTAATAGCCCGGCCTGTTAATGTCCGACTATGGAGCACATTTCTTTAAATTGTCTCAATCCCGAGTGAGCGAGATGGAGCTATTATAATGTGATGTCAAGAGGGCAACGACCCCGGCCTTCAATCTGCCCTGTCTGACTGTCTTTCTGACCCATTCAAAACTCTTCTCTTGTTAGTCCATTCAAGCAGCGAACACTGATGCTGCCTGCTACTATGGGACACTCCTGGTGTCGGTGGCCGCTTGGTCTAAGGCGTCACTCTCAGATTAGACTGGAATGGAGATAGGGGTTAAAATTCCGGTCGGGTGTATTATTATTACTATTAGCACCACGTCTTACTACCCGTTCGGGTTGTATACTAGCTATGTACTAATTACACTAGGGGTTTCAGGGATTAGGATGGTTATATTAATAGTAAGTGTACCCACATTTGCGTGGAGGGAGAGTGGAATATTATTTTGGAATAAAAACAATCTCAGTACACGCGACCAAGATTCGTACCTCGATCTTCCCGTAAATGGCAGTCTAGTCTACTGTGAGGGTAGCGCGTTAGACCACTCGGCCAATGAAGTGGGTAAATACCGACCGTGAACAATATTGGATACCTTTTTAACATGACAAACCGACAGTCGTGCGATTTTAGACATTAGCTTTGTGATTATGTAAAAGTTAAAAGTAAAACTACATTTCCACACTCACATTTCCCTTAGTACGGATGGAAATCTTAACACTTCTAGGTTTATTTGTTTTGAATCCAACCCCACCTGTAGTTATACAGTCCAAGGTATCAGGTTCGCAATGTATACATAGGTAAAAAATAAACGCATGAGGTGAACTCCTGTATCACTAAGTGATCACACCAGGTTCCATATGTGTATGTTGGTTCTTGGAGCTACCAGCATTATTTACTACATCGAGCTACTAAGGGACGGCCAGACTGGGCGAGCGACTAAAATATAACACGTTGGTTGTAATGAGAGGTGGCCAGACTGGGCGAGCGACTAAAATATAAAATAGAACACATTGGTTGTAATGAGAGGTGGCCAGACTGGGCGAGCGACTAAAATATAAAATAGAACACATTGGTTGTAATGAGAGGTGGCCAGACTGGGCGAGCGACTAAAATATAAAATAGAACACATTGGTTGTAATGAGAGGTGGCCAGACTAGGCGAGCGACTAAAATATAAAATATAACACATTGGTTGTAATGAGAGGTGGCCAGACTGGGCGAGCGGTTAAAATATAACACGTTGGTTGTAATGAGAGGTGGCCAGACTGGGCGAGCGACTAAAATATAACATAGAACACATTGGTTATAATGAGAGGTGGCCAGACTGGGCGAGCGACTAAAATATAAAATAGAACATTGGTTGTAATGAGAGGTGGCCAGACTGGCGAGCGACTAAAATATAAAATAAACACATTGGTTGTAATGAGAGGTGGCCAGACTGGGCGAGCGACTAAAATATAAAATAGAACACATTGGTTGTAATGAGAGGTGGCCAGACTGGGCGAGCGACTAAAATATAAATAGAACACATTGGTTGTAATGAGAGGTGGCCAGACTGGGCGAGCGACTAAAATATAAAATAGAACACATTGGTTGTAATGAGAGGTGGCCAGACTGGGCGAGCGACTAAAATATAAAATAGAACACATTGGTTGTAATGAGAGGTGGCCAGACTGGGCGAGCGACTAAAATATAAAATAGAACACATTGGTTGTAATGAGAGGTGGCCAGACTAGGCGAGTGACTAAATATAAATATAACACATTGGTTGTAATGAGAGGTGGCCAGACTGGGCGAGCGGCTAAAATATAACACATTGGTTGTAATGAGAGGTGGCCAGACTGGAGCGAGCGCGCTTCTAAGATAGAACTAGTTCTATTTTTCAAGCGCGCGCGCTCGAGCCGGTACAGTCTAGTTTAAAGGCGCTAGACAATATTATTGTATGTTGGTCATTGAGTGGCAGGAAAACTTCTCAATTTGACATTTTTATTACTATCGATAGGTTTAGCACACTTGCTACTAACGGCCTTACCTCTAATATATAAAACTGATATGTTAAAACACTTCAATATTAAAATCAAAGTAGGCCTTTACAAATAAGAATCACCATTAGCGTGGAGAGAGGATGGAAAGACCACAACAATAAATCACTTGTCAAAAACCACCCTCAGTTCACTGAGTCAAGAGTCGAACCTTTGCCTCCTCGTCAACAACTATCGAGAGCTATCTGCTAATCACGCGCTTACTCGCCAGTTTGGTCAGACCCTAACTCATCATATCATCATCATCATCAACTTTTCCAACTTGTGGCTAGGTCTGTTTAATAAAATACCTCTTATCTTCCTCTACCCTTCCACCACTCTTCCTCCTTTAATTTATTCCGTTCTTCTACTCTCACTTGCACAATTTATGCCATCGAATTACGAGCTACAAAATTGGTAGATGGTTAAGAGTTGTATTAGTCCTTTTAAACTTTCTGAAAATTTAATAAACGTCCTTATCAACCTTCATATCGTAAATCTATATAAACTGAGCTGCGATTAAATGGCGATACACCGTACCCACTCTTGACATTTACATTGTACCCAACCAAATATGTTACAAAAACACTCCAGTCTCCTAGTTTGTTGAAAGAAAGTAACTGTCAGCCCCTCCCCCTCCCTAGGAAATGCAACCAACACTTCCCAGACATTGATCATGAAATGCAAACTACTGTTTGTCGTTAAGAAACTGCATACGTCACAAAGTCAAGTACTGCAAAGTACGGCTTTCAATGGGATGTTTATTTGGTCCACGAGCCACGAAGTAGTTAACATAAGATTAATACTCATTAGTGTGGATACACCTCCTGAAATAGATGGATGGCACGTCTCTTCATTCAATAGAGGAATCAACATATGAATGAGCGTGTTTACTACACCATATTCCGCCAGGGTGCACTGACACTGCAATTAGCATGGCAGCAGATCTCGCCGTCTCAAACCTTCCACATGTCCGGCCGGAGCACGACTGCTTTGTTTAATAGGATATGGGATAGTAACAGTATCCAACTTTAGTATGCATGATATCTAAGGATAGATTGATTCTTAACTATCCTAAATCTGCCATTTGATACCTGAAGAGTTTGGTAAACCAGGCCTTTGCCTAGTTTATTATTATTATTATTATTATTATTATTATTAGCACCGCGTCTTACTACCCGTTCGGGTTATACGCACTTACGCTAATGTGTAATGGTAGGGTGATTGTGAGATGAAATGGAGGACCTACAGTTTAACGTGGGATCCGAACCACGGTGGAGGCCTGGCATTCCCCACATTTACAAGATGTCTTGTCAGAGGTGAAGGAAGGGTTTGGTAATCAGATAAAACTGTGCCGGGACCGAGGATTGAACCCGGACCCTCAACACAGAAGTCTGACACCTTACCTCTAGACTGCCAGGTTACCTCTTTGCCTAGTGATTAGGCAGTAGTGCAGCTCATAGTTTTAATTCTTTAAATTAATAAATGACACCTGGACACAAGAATAGAACCAGGGAACTTTGGCTCAGTACGCCAATGTTCTACCACTGAGCTATCCAAAAATTGTTCCGTGCCCAGGTGTCATTCTTCACTAATATTTTAAGGCAAAGTCTGTGATGGACGTGTAGAAATCATCGGCTACAAATGTGTAATCAATTAAGAACACAAGCTATCAGATAACGCAGCCGCCTTTGACTCGGTAGCTTAGTGGTTAGAGCATTGGCGTACTATGCCAAAGGTCTCTGGTTAGATTCCCGTGTCCAGGTGTCATTTTTCAATCTAAAGAAAATGCTATTTAGTTGCGGTTATAACCATAATTAACTATTTGCTATTAAACCCAACACAGTTTTAGCTATACGAAGAAAATATGTCTTAACATTATCTAATTCCACAGACTTTCTAACAAAATGAAACAAATTAAAATGTTTTTTGAAAAAAAATGTTAGAAGGAAGTGATTTTAGCTAAATGAATTCTAGGAATATATTCAATAGCCAAAATTATGGTAGATTTTTAATATTTTCATCAGTCTTTTACTTAGACATAAAAACACTATTTTCTAAAAGAAGCTTTACTTTATCAATGACATTAAAACATTCACAAAACAAGGATGGAAACAAAGACCTCGGGTTTGCGCATCGAATATTCCGTAGTAGCCGCTTCAGGCACTTATCCGGGGGAGAGGGGGCTTGTGGGGCTGAGGCCCCCTGAAATCTAAGCAAAAATTATAAATTATTGTAAAAAGATTTTTTTTTTTTAAATCATCCTGAATGAAAAATTAACAGTTAAACTTTGTGTAAACTACATTTTTAGTTCCAAGAGTGTAAATTTATTCCAATATTTCGTTCAAATGTGTTTCGTTGTTTTGGGTAGTTTCAAACCTCTCGCTGTGAGATTAGTTTATAGCTGTCACGTTTGGCAGCACTGGAGACTCAAGTCACGTTTGGCAGCACTGGAGACTCAAGTCACGTTTGGCAGCACTGGAGACTCAAGTCACGTTTGGCAGCACTGGAGACTCAAGTCACGTTTGGCAGCACTGGAGACTCAAGTCACGTTTGGCAGCACTGGAGACTCAAGTCACGTTTGGCAGCACTGGAGACTCAAGTCACGTTTGGCAGCACTGGAGACTCAAGTCACGTTTGGCAGCACTGGAGACTCAAGTCACGTTTGGCAGCACTGGAGACTCAAGTCACGTTTGGCAACACTGGAGACTCAAGTCATTGATCTACAGCCTAAGTTGGACTATACTTAGGAATTCCTCCACACACGGAGATAAAAAATATGTCAAAATTTCGTAAAAATAATATATTACGGCCGACCCATGCTTTCACTAATAATTAATATACCTTTTATGACTTTTAATAGAAAATGTATTAATTTTTATAAAAGTATATGTACAATTAGTATATTTTCTATTAAAAGTCATAAAAAGTATATCAATATTAATGAATGCAAGTATGGGTCTACTTCAATATATTTTTGCACTAAATTTTGATCTTTTTTCTCAGTGCAGGTCAAATTCGTCCCTCCCCCCCCCCCTTCTCTCACTGTTTAATCTTGAGATTAATGAAACCCCCCCCCCCTCTTTCCCGCAAGAAAATTCTGGATACGGGCCCTAGCTGCTTCACTGTTTATCTTATGATAGTTGCCATTGTTATTACGGCACAAGCCATGTATGGGTCATAAGAGAGGTACGGCCTTTTAGGTACCAAACCCAGGCAACAAATGTATATTAGGCAGATATTTATTAACCAATTGATGGCATTCCTAGTAAGTTGTGTGTTTAGCCACAAATCTATTGTTAATTGCTATG
Source organism: Timema cristinae (assembly GCA_039000515.1). Taxonomy (NCBI): domain Eukaryota; kingdom Metazoa; phylum Arthropoda; class Insecta; order Phasmatodea; family Timematidae; genus Timema; species Timema cristinae. The sequence continues at coordinate 3,216,578 of JBCFYV010000001.1, forward strand.
TTTTAGTTTCATTTAAACAAACGAGTCCTTTCGACACAAAGAAAGAACTGAGGTGGATCCAAGTTTGTAAAATGGAAACGTTCTCTGTTGAACAAAAACTGTATCGAACACAATTTTCTATTTTGTTTCAAATTTGTATAAACACTGAACGACGTAAATAGGAGACCTAATTAATCTGAATCAGTGTTAATATTTTCTAACTAAATGGCCCCGTGGTTTAGTATCAGTACACCTGGCTACGAGCCTTGAGGTCCCGTGTTTGATTCCATTTAGTACATTGGGTATTTTACCCGGATGTAGAATTACCCCAATGGTTACCCGGGTTTGATTGGTTAGGATTAATTTAATGTTAAGAGTTTCTACTTGTTCCACCACATCACACGCACTATCACCATCACCATCACCATTACTATCACCATCACTTCATCTCATCAGGACATGGAAAGAGCCTCCACGAGAAGGTTGCACGATTAGTACATTCGGGCGTCCCCTGGACAACTGTACGTTAGTACGGGCTAAACTTTCCACAAACTGGGCTTACGAGTGGTGTAGCCCAGACGCGTAATATTATTATTTTCTAATTACAAGCATTCAATCTGCCGTACATGTTTTTATATGATTCTAGTACTGTTATTATTTTAAGAAGAAGACTCACTTTAACTGACTCATTTTCCGAAGTATTCATTTCAATGATTGATATAAATTATGATTTGGTTTTACACGTACACGTTAAATGGTTTATTAGTTTTTTATAGTGAATATTTGTTAGTTCATCAACAGTCCTCATGAATATTATTAATACACATTCGTCAGTATGTACCGAAACATTGTGTTCAGTTGAGTCCTGTAACTGAATCAGTTGTCACAAACTGAGAGGTCAATACTTGCTGAAAGATTGTTCTTAAGTTGTTTGCGATTTGAAAGGTGGTTTTCTCGCTGAACAAACATCGCAGCTGTAGGAAACTTTGGCTGGTATTGTTGGCAACAGTGACTCAACTCGCACTAAAAAAAACACTTTTTTGTTTCAGGAAGCCATCAGTGGATGAAGTCGGCAATCCGACGTCTGTCAACGCTCGGTAAGTCTCGAACAATATATATGTTTCAAAATAAACTACTCGTAATATGGTAGCATAGTTTTGGTACATTTCTTTTGACAATTCAATAATTTTATTTGTATACTTTCTTTAGTAGTGTATTCTATCCTTTTTTAAAGATTATTTCAAACGAGTATTATGTAGTGTAGAAATTAAATGGCTCATCTACATTAATTAATAAATTTTATTGCAAAACAAAATATGACATATAAAAAGAAAATCTTCTGAAATGTATATTTATGTTAACAAGCTAAAGTCATAGTTATTTATTGTATTACTGTATTTATACAGAACTAATGACATTTATTAGGGCTAGTGTATTTTAAAGGCACCGCCCACTTGTAGGGAAATATCTTCATACTGCTATATTACTTATGCTGGGAATGGCAGCTCTGAAACTTCAAAACAACTAAATCTCTCCGTGATTATCTCAGAATGTTCTGTTATGAACCTGATAAAAAAAATGAATTTATTATCTTGAGGCAAACTAGATCTATGTTTCTCAACATTCATCATCCATCGCAAACTTAGAAGCTTAGAACGCAGCATTTGTACGAAACCGAGTCAAAATGTTAAATAATATTACCTTTTTCATTTTTTAAATAGATCTGAAAAAATCAAGATTGCGATATTATTATTATTATTATTATTTATTAGCACCACGTCTTACTACCCGTTCGGGTTATACGCACTTACGCTAATGTGTAATGGTAGGGTGGTTGTGAGATGAAATGGAGGACATACAGTTTAACGTGGAATCCGAACCACGGTGGAGGCCTGGCATTCCCCACATTCGCAAGTATGTGATTAATACACGTCTTGTCAGAAGTGAAGGAAGGGTTTGGTAATCAGATAAATCTGTGCCAGGACCGAGGATTGAACCCGGACTCCAGCTCAGAAGTCTGACCACCTTACCCCTAGACCGCCTATGGTATTGGTATGTGTTAATACTTTTTACCATTCATTTGTGTGAAAGACATTTATAAATAACAAACCTCCTCTAAAATCTCATCAGCGCCAGTAGTCAACACTAAAGTGTTTTTTTCTAAATATCTTTAAATAACGTTTAAATTTAAAGGGCCTATTTTCAAACCATAATTTTGAATCTCTCACACTCACCCTCAGTTGCACCAAGTAGTGATGATAATGTATAATTTAAAGGAAATATACCAGCATTTGCGTGAAGGAAGAGTGGGGAACTATACTTAAACCACCTCAGTTTATCAAATGGGAATTCCAGCCCCGACCTTCGTGCGACCGATAATACAAAATATTGTTATATGACTCCTTAGACCTCTCAGCCATCACAATATTACACTAACGACGTAAAGGTGAAATAACTTAATTAAAACCAGTTTGTACAAAAGTATTTAATTTAATACAATCAGACACCATAGTTCAGTTGGTCACGTGTCTGTCTACTGACATAAGGTTCCTTGGTTCAAATCCCCGGAATATCTTAAAGATTTATCCCGGGGGAAATGTTGGTTTACTCTTTCACAGTAATGAATTAACGCCCGGGGGGGGGGGGGAGATGCTTGTTTTGTTTCCTCTAGATTTAAGTTAGTGAGTGGAACGCTTGTATAATCATTCCATTCAGAATGTGCACTTTAAATACCTCAAATTAATAATATAACAAAACTAACTAAAATATTCTAAAATCCCTATACGAATGTTGATAGCGCTAATAGGTGACCTGGTGGTCTAGGAGTAAGGTGTCGGACTTCTGTGTTGGGGGTCCGGGGTTCAATCCTCGGTCCCGGCACAGATTTATCTGATTACCAAATCCTTCCTTCACCTCTGATAAGACGTGTATTAATCACAACTTGTGAATGTGTGGAATGACAGGCTCCACCATGGTTCGGATTCCCAAGTTAAACTGTAGGTCCTCATTTCATATCACAAACACCCTACCATTACACATTAACGTAAGTGCGTATAACCCGAACAGGTAGTAAGACGCGGTGCTAGTGATAGCGCTAATAATGCTCTCTTTGTCACTCTAAATGTAAAGTAAATCTGTGAGATTGTCGACGATGGTTGCGAGTCCCTGTGTGAGGCAATCCCAGCCCACATGTCCAGTAACTCTAGTCCTTGTTTCCTCGTTGTGACATTGTCCCAGCTACAGCCATTACTCTCACTCACAGTCCGTGTGGGAGTGGACTGTAATTACACTGTACTCATTTACTACTGGACAACATGTCGACCCACGCGTTACGCTCGTGGCTGCATGGTTGCGTTGGACACAATACTAATTTAAGGGGCTAGGGATGACAAAGGTATTTTGGGGGGGGGGGGGATATTTAAACCACATTTGTAGAAAAGAGAAGATGGGAAAACATAGTAATGAATCACTCCTGGAATAAACACCTCCCATTGCTCGTAGCCGAGATTTGAACCCAGATCTTCACATCGACGGTATACTCGGATATCGTGAGACTGACGCCTTATGATTTAATGACTAGCGATGCGGCTAAAGACCGTTTTAAAACTGTTACCCAAACAGAACGGTGTTATCAATTAGTATGGTTCTGCCGTGGTCGAGAGAGCTAAATATATTCGTGTCTGCACCTCATCACACAGCATATCCGGAATGTACCCATATGTACACTCATGAAGTAGGAATGTACCCATATGTACACTCATGAAGTAGGAATGTACCATATGTACACTCGTGAAGTAGGATTACCATATTTACACTCGTGAAGTAGGAATAGAAACATCTCTGTAGACCCAGCTGGGAATAGAACCCAGACCCCTCCGTATCAGACAAGAGCCCACTGGTGCCTTTGAACGAGTGCACGTGTCTGGTAACTCTTCAAGGCCTGTTTATAAACTGGAGCAAGCATTCCAACGAATGTAACGCGATACCAACGAGGTTATATAATATGTTTTGGCTAAAGTGCGCGATATAAGAGTTAATTATTATGACTAGAATGTACTAGAAGTAGAATAGGAGGCGTTCGTATCGATTTAGCTCACAATTAGTTGACGTCATTGGGAGTTTAGCTAACTTTGACATTAGACGGTTCATATTTCAAACCAAACTTGAAAACTCATTACTTTGTGAGGTCCTACACACTTTATCCCAGTAACCCTAATTTTTTTTGAAAAAAGGTATTTACTGCTACTACTCGATAAACAAACATGACTAGTTAGCCCACCACATCACATCACACCACCACCACATAATCGTTTGTGCTCCATTTGTGGGTCAACTTGCATTAAGGCTAGCCCACCACATAATCGAAAACATAAATGATACAAAATTATGTTTTAACTATTTGTGTTTGCTTCATGTTCACATAGGCCTATGCCCGAAGAACTCCTGCCTTGGCTCGATTCCAGTGCTCTGACCAGTAGTGGGGTAAACAGGGTATCACATTGTGGTGTACATATTAATGATGCCACGTGGCCAGTGTGGAAACAAAACACAGGCGTACCATCACAAACAGAAAATGATTTACATTATTATCTTTTTTCTCTCTCGCCACACACCATTTTCTTATTCTGTTATCCGCATCCAACTACATCAATAGGAGGGATGACGAATGTTTTCATTACTGGTTGTATATACATTTGAATTGCCGGCAGACTATTCCGAGCAAACACTTTCAGGAGGGATTTTAAATTCTCCTTCTAGGCGAATATTAACGCTTTAAATTCACCCTCCACTTCCTTTACCATGAGACTGTTTGGCATTATCTCTGGATATCCAGAATTGTCAGTAAGATGTGTAATATTAAAAACACAATATTAAACTAGTTCAACAATAATAAACTAGCATTATTTTGCAGATATCTCGGACGTGTTGTATAACCTTGAGTAAAAAACTAATTCCAATGCAAAAGCTTGGCATTGGTTTATTTGTTCTTTCCACAACAGATTCCATGCATAGCTCTTCTTGTCTGAGGGTGGGTATTTAAGGATATTTAGGATATGTAAGCTTTCTTAGGATAAGTAAGTAAAATTTTCTGATAAAACTGTGTTTGGAAAGTAAGAGCTAAATACCTAGATGAAAAAAAAAATTAACGGGCAATAATTTTCAAAGTCTGATTCACCCTGAGGAGCAGACGTGTTAGTTACAGATGATCGCACTACGGCACTATCTAACCAATACACCGACAGGAATCGAGCTCTGGTCTTCATGTCAACGACAGACCCGTAAACACGAGAGTGACGCGCTAGGATATGAGATGACCGATTCGGGTAGTTCTATGATAATTAACTTGTATTCTTTGAACTGAAAAATGACACCTGGACAAGGGAATCGAACCCGGTATCTTTGGTTTAGTACGCCAATGTTCTAACCTCTGAGCTATGCGTATAACCCGAACAGGTAGTAAGACGTGGTGCTAATAATAATAATAATGAGCTATTCAGGAATCGTCCCGTGCCCAGGGTCATTCTTCAATCATATTTTAAGACAGAGTCTGTTATGGACGTGTGTAAATCGTCGGCTACAAATGTTTTATCAATTAAGAACACGAGCTATCAGATAACGCAGACACATGAATCAGTAGTGGGCAATGGTACAGTTACAATTTGTTGTCTTGGTTTGAAAAGGTTCCAAGTAACAATTTTGAAAATAATCAGTATTACTATAATATTGATCTCTATGATGTAATCTATTAAATTCTTTAACTTTTATTACTCTATGTATCATAATAGAGAAGTTAGCAAAGTGATATGGTTCCAACTGCAACAAAAGAGTGACATGGTTCCAACTGCCACAAAAGAGTGACATGGTTCAACTGCAACAAAAGAGTGACATGGTTCCAACTGCAACAAAGAGTGTCATAGTTCCAACTGCAACAAAAGAGTGTCATGGTTCCAACTGCAACAAAAGAGTGACAGGGTTCCAACTGCAACAAAAGAGTGACATGGTTCCAACTGCAACAAAAGAGTGACATGGTTCCAACTGCAACAAAAGAGTGTCATGGTTCCAACTGCAAACAAAAGAGTGTCATGGTTCCAACTGCAACAAAAGAGTGACATGGTTCCAACTGCCACAAAAGAGTGACATGGTTCCAACTGCAACAAAAGAGTGACATGGTTCCAACTGCAACAAAAGAGTGACATGGTTCCAACTGCAACAAAAGAGTGTCATGGTTCCAACTGCAACAAAAGAGTGACATGGTTCCAACTGCAACAAAAGAGTGACATGGTTCCAACTGTAACAAAAGAGTGACATGGTTCCAACTGCAACAAAAGAGTGACATGGTTCCAACTGCAACAAAAGAGTGACATGGTTCCAACTGCAACAAAAGAGTGACATGGTTCCAACTGCAACAAAAGAGTGACAAAGTTCTAACTGTTTTGTAAATCATGTGATTAGTAATAGCGGACTGTGTAACTTCATCATAATCTTTGTTTTTTGTACAGCTACATGATAGTGTATTATTTCAAATAGACACTAGCATGTATTGTTATTGTACGAATACGAGCATCATGATGGATTACTCTAAGTTAATTTCAGTACTCAGCGCGTTCCTAAGTTGCTAGATTTAACAAATGTAGATCCATTTTTGTTTTTTATTAAATGTAAGTGTGCATAATGTCAGATTGCAGGCGATGACTGTCAGGAGAGGATCCAACTAATATTGTATAATGGTTTCATAGTGAGTTCAGTGTTTGTGGTGGAAAGAGGTGTTGGGGAGAGAGAGGTGGAAACTTGTCAACATTTGCACTGGGCAGTAAAACATGCTCATAAGCTAAACCATAACGGAACGCTCAAAGGTGAGCTTGTTACCTGTCAGGGTGAACGGAGTGTACTTAGGAAGGCTAGTGTCAGAGTGGTCGGTTGGTCCAATAATGCCCGGTAATCCTGGTTGTGCAAAGTCTGACCGTCTGTCCAGTCGGAGGAATATAGAGCACACTCAATCCTATGTAATTCCCCGACCTAGCTGAGCCCTTGATCTTTCTGACCTCACGACTCAACGATATACACGAGCTGCAGCAAGGTTTGATGGGAGTGTGGACTATATACACGAGCTGCAGCAAGGTTTGATGAGAGTGTGGACTATATACACGAGCTGCAGCAAGGTTTGATGGGAGCGTGGACTATATACACGAGCTGCAGCAAGGTTTGATAGGAGTGTGGACTATATACATGAGCTGCAGCAAGGTTTGATGGGAGTGTGGACTATATACACGAGTTGCAGCAAGGTTTGATGGGAGTGTGAACTATATACATGAGCTGCAGCAAGGTTTGATGGGAGTGTGGACTATATACACGAGCTGCAGCAAGGTTTGATGGGAGTGTGAACAATATACATGAGCTGCAGCAAGGTTTGATGGGATAGTGTGGACTATATACATGAATAGCAGCAAGATTTGATGGGATTAAGGACTATATACACGAGCTGCAGCAAGGTTTGATGAGAATGTGGACTATATACACGAGTTGCAGCAAGGTTTGATGGAGTGTGGACTATATACTCGAGTTGCAGCAAGGTTTGATGGGAGTGTGGACTATATACATGAGCTGCAGCAAGGTTTGATGGGAGTGTGGATTATATACTCGAGTTGCAGCAAGGTTTGATGGGAGTGTGGACTATATACATGAGTTGCAGCAAGGTTTGATGGGAGTGTGAACAATATTCAACTATATTTTATGGAAGTTTGCCTGGCGCAAAAGACAATCAGATGCAGGGCAGTTTATAAAATCCAATGTTTATTTAGAGTTTTTTTAAAGTACAGACATAATTCTTACGGTCAACATGGATTACATCTACTAATTATATAATTATTAGTGTTATTTCATTATGTATCTAACGGGACAACTGAAGATTACACGAGTTCAAATATCAATACGTGAAGATTGAGAGTATACAATTATTAAGTAAATAAAACACTAAGAATACCTGGCCAGGACTTGAATCCCGACCTCTCCATCACTAGCAGACAAGGAAACATTAGCCTGATGTTTAATCCATCTACCCACTGATGCGGGTGAAAACAGCTTTAAATACTTTGGATTACTTGAGGATTGTGTATTCACAGATGCAATTTCTTGTCCTTTCCTCACAAATTAATGTTGAAGCATTTTCTTATAATAAACCTTATCACTCCTATTATATTAATGTACATAATCAATAACTCTTGCTTTAAAATATAGATTAAAATCCTGCAGATTGATATCAAACGATTAATTACCTGTATTAGAGGGCAAACAAACTATTTTATTCTCAGTCTGGGCCGAACCAAGGTTATTATGGCTGTAGGGAACCTTCCAACACAGGTATTAAACTATTTTATTCTCAGTCTGGGGCTGAACCAAGGTTATTGTGGCTATGGGGAACCTTCCAACACAGGTATTAAACATTTTAGGCGACCCTTTCAAATATGTGCATTGCAGAACCACTCAGCTTGAGATGGTGTAATTTTCTGTAAAAGGGTCAGACTTAGTGTAAATGTAAATATTGCACTATATTCATAGGTAATGTCCGTTTTTCACGAGGTTTAAGGTGTCATCCTCACTATAAATGTCAAAAATTTAATAATACGCCCTAGATACTCTATATGTTGTTTAAAATTTTAGATTAAAATCACTGTAGATGAATTATTATGCTAATTACATTAATGGCGTGTTGGGGATAAGCAGGGTTGAATCAGAGGAAGTGTACCCAAATTGGCGTGGTGTAAAAGTAGGAAACTAATTAGGAAAATACACTCTCAGTACACTCGTCTGGGATTGAACCATGATTTTTCACCAAACGACAGTTTAATCTATTGTGAAAATAGTGCCTTAAGCCATGCGGCCACCGTAGCGGGTTATTTGTATAATATACACTAAGTACAATAATTTGTGAAATCACGAAAAAGAACCTTTAACCCTTTGGTGAGAAATACCCTGAAAATTGCATTAAGGTTTTATCAGATCTGTGTGTACGTAGATATTGACAATTTCATAGTTAGATTGCATTGCTTGTGGAATGTGGTCTATGGTGGAATTTCGCGGTGTGTGTGGTATAGTTTAGTGATACGGGCCACCATTTGTCTTCTCTATGCACGATGGTTTGATTTAAACACGTACAATAGACATGGATGACACTCTCTTATAAGGAGAACATCTCCCTAATGATCATGGGATCTTTTAAACACCCTGTTAGTTTAATTTTCTTCACATGGTGACCTCAACGGTTATAGGTATCATAGGAAATACACTTTTACTGTAGGCTACAATAGCCCCAGGCTTCTTTGGTGCTGACTGACAGCTCACAGCTGACTTCTGACAGTCAACATTTAGGTATATACCTACATTTTGACAGTCAGAAGTGACAGCTGCTAAACACATGTTTTTTTCAGATCATATGGTTCGGCGTAGGGATACATAATTTGGTCTGATAACTTTTAAAAGCCGTCAGCCAGCACCAAAGAAGTCATGGGGCTACTGTAGATTGTGTAGAGTTCATCCACAAATGGTCAAATGGGGGTCATGTGTAAGTGAACATATTGCAGGTGCAGTTTTAACAAAGCTCTACTTACCATGGCAACACTACACAACAAGCCACTGTCAGTGTCCTAGGATGGTATGCAAGGACAAAGCTGGATAGTTTTAGAGCGTTGCGTTGGTGTAGTTTTATTGGCTAAATTTGCTTGTTAAGAGAGAGCAGTGCGCTGTCATTTGACCGATAAATTACGTCAGAGCGTAGGTGTTGCTCTAGTGGCAAGTTAGGCATGGGCAGTAAGACTTCACTAACACAGCACTTGCACTCAAAACAACTTCACTCTTGCACCCCACCCAAATTCTCCACGCCTGCATTTTATTCATGTGTGCCACAATTTGTTGACACATGTGTTATAAGATACAAGTGTTTCTTGGTGGAATCCTCCTTATAAGTAGTCAAACACTTGGAGGTTCCCTGGTTCACACATAGATAGCTCTAGTGAGCAATCCCCAAGTTCCCGAAATCGAACGCTGCTATCGTGTATTATCGTGTGATAGTATTAGTTTAACAACCACCCAGAGCACTGAAGTCACTGTCCAACTTCTCACTATAGGAATTTAATCATCCCCCTCCCCTACCCAAAATATATCTGAAGTCGGCGCCCTTAGCCTGGACCCCTTCAAACGACGTAAGGCAGGTATCCTACAGTTACTATTGTTTAAAATACTGATCGCATTTGATTTTAATGAAATTTGGACTTTATCACACCTTCCTAAGACATTTCAATAGAAACCTTGGTTCTAAGTTGTGCCCATCAAATTGTGTTTAGTTTCATAAAACACAACTTCTATATTTGTTCATAATTAAGTTTCAGTGAGCCTTTGTTAGACCATAGTCAAAGATGCGCACTAAACACCAATATCAATTATTATATTATCTTATCTTATTATAGTCATACAGTGACAAACAGTTACAACTTCAACTAAATATAACTTTTCTTTAAATTACAACTTATTACCGGACTCACGGGATCTACTGCTTGGCAAGGTCCAGGCGTCATTTGTGAACTAATCACTTATTATGACACCGACAAACAAATTACACGTTTTATTAAAATTATTAATAAATATTCACATCATTGTTCGCAACGTCACTCTTTAAATAGGCCAGATAAAACACCAATGATGAGGAGATCAGGGTTCGAATCCCGTTCAAGATTATAGAGTGTGGTTTTTCTTTAAGAGTTTTCCACTCTCAATACATGAAAACGCGGGTGCATGCTATCTTTAATACATCTTACGCATGAGTGTAAATATGTTGCTAGCCCAAAAGAGCAGTACAACGTTTGTTTTATATTTAGAATAAATTGATTGTGTGATTTTTCTAAGAGGGTAATTAGGCCTATCTTAGATAAGTTTTCCAATCGGTATTCAAACTCCCATCTCCCCTTCATCGGCAATCCAGTCTATTACAAGAATAACACCTTAGACCCTATGGCCATCGTAGTGGGTTTATGACCAGTGAGAATCACAGGGAACTAGAGTGGTCCGAAATCGGAATACGTTCAAAATTTGTTTTAAATTGTTGCGTTTAACACAATTATTACTACTAACGGCTTAATCTAAGGTACAGGGATGAGGAAGGTAAGTAATAGTATGTCACTCGCGACAGCATCGAGAGAGGATGAGAAAACACAATGATGACTCATCAGTGGATACCACACTCATTTCGCCCAGCTGAGATTCTAACCTCAACTTTTCCGTCTTCATCAATTTCAGTATATTTCAATACTGACTTATTAGACCATGTGAGCAGCGATATTTGTTAACTTTGCATTTATAGGATTTATTTTCCAAATAACATTATTTGATGTTTAGATACAAGCCAGTCATAATATTCATAACTCCAAACATTTTAGCAGTATTTGCTATTTGTTCATTTTTTTAATTTACCTGTTAAAAACCAACCATTATTTCATTTCGAGCTGAAATCTATAACGGTGGGATGAACGTCCCTTTTGAAATAAAAAATAACCCCAACAACCCCCTTGTATAAACATTTGCTCATATCCTGGCTACGTGAGTGTCTGCCCTCTCACTCCCCTGGCGTGAGTTGCGTGAACTAACCGGCCCAGTGTCTCAAGGATCAAGGTCAATGTGTGGACCTGATCAGAGTGAGACATGGCTGAGTGACGTCACAGGAGAAGGCGATCCTGCGCGGAATGTTTAATGTGGGCACGTCTCTACGCATTACTAGTTCGCGCCGCTTGTCTTGCTTGAACAGCTGACGGAACCAAACTAACGTTTTATCCATGTCGCTAAATTTGAACGAATTTGTGAAAGGTTTTCTAGTTAGTTTTGGACTATTTATAACATTTATTTGGAGAACACTCGTTATATATTATCATTTTATTTTCTAAAAAAACATGGGTAAAGATTCTAAACTAAAACTTACATACTCACTAAACTATGGTAGTTAAATGCGTTTAGCCCGGACGGATAGTAAGGTATGGAACAAAAAAATAATAATTATATCAAAACATATAGGCCTACATACAATCGTGAAATTTTTTAGAGCATGTTAAAAAAGTTGCGATGGTTAAATTTTCATCATTTTCCTTAGTATTAAACTTTCAGTTTCAAATAAAACGATCATACTCTGAAGAAGGCGTCAGGCTGGATTGATTATTACCAGGGCGAGATTTTTTATGACTTAAATATTGTCAAAATAAAGCCTATAAAATTAAATTAAAGATTCTAAAACATGACTTCAAATTTACATTGAAAACATTACCCAAAAATATCAATAAAAACTTTTAATGAATGCAGATGACTAAATAAAAACATTCGCTTGACTTAAAATACATGGTTCAAAAGTAATAACTATCCCCTTCCGACGCAATGTTCAACGGATAGTTGCAGTGGCTCACCAGGAAGGCGGAGTTTACAAACATGCAACAAACGAGCGTACAAACTTTACTTTGTACTCTTAATTATCTTCTCAGTCCGACAACTGTGTGTGAGAAATATTATATTACTTACATACCTACTGATTATACATAATTGCTTAAAGAAATTACTCAAAAATGATTCGAACCAAGAAGTTATAAAATACAACTCTAAAACGGTTAGAAATAACATATAAAAACGCATTTCTACATCCAAGGGGTCATGAACATTATTTATAAAATTTTGAGCTCTAAGAAATGTACTAAAATAAATATGGCATGTCATCAAAATCCACCCCCGGATGGCTACCGTTGAGTATATTTGTATTTTAAATAGTGAAAATATCGTAAGATATAAAATTTGGTATGTCGATACGTGGTAGGCCTTGATGTGTTCTCCTGGCCGATAATACATGCCGAGCACCTGCAGGTGTATCTAAATGATCAGAGACCAAGGTCACTGGACCAGAACATTAGTTTATACAACAGGTTACAATGTCCCCTCCCCCTCAATCTGCTCTTCATTAACATTCTCACACTCTTTTAGAGAACACCGATAGACTTCCAAGGTAAGGATCCCGTGAACGTAGAGCCTATGAGAAACATTCTAGTCTATAGGAGGCCAGTTGATATATTCCCACTGAATCCACGCAAATGCGAATACACTTATTCTTAACCCTACCAACATAATCTAAACCTTATAAATATAGCCCGGATGTGTAGTAAGAATTGATTCACATAAGCTATAGGCCTAGCTATAAACTTTAAGTAGTTTGAGGATGATGTCTGGCATTTCTTAGAAACATCTAGATCATCGACCCTGTGGCCCCCGTGTTATCTATCATCTGGTGGCTTGTTAGCAACCCCTGCTAACATTTGGTGACTTGTTAGCAGCCCCTGCTATCATCTGGTGGCTTGTTAGCAACCCCTGCTATCATCCGGTGGCTTGTTAGCAACCCCTGCTATCATCTGGTGACTTGTTAGCAACCCCTTTTATCATCTGGTGACTTGTTAGCAACCCCTGATATCATATGGTGACTTGTTAGCAACCCCTTTTATCATCTGGTGACTTGTTAGCAACCCCTGATATCATATGGTGACTTGTTAGCAACCTCTGCTATCATCTGGTGACTTGTTAGCAACCCCTGCTATCATCTGGTGACTTGTTAGCAACCCTGATATCATCTGGTGACTTGTTAGCAACCCCTTTTATCATCTGGTGACTTGTTAGCAACCCCTGATATCATATGGTGACTTGTTAGCAACCTCTGCTATCATCTGGTGACTTGTTAGCAACCCCTGCTATCATCTGGTGACTTGTTAGCAACCCCTGATATCATCTGGTGACTTGTTAGCAACCCCTGATATCATCTGGTGACTTGTTAGCAACCCCTGTTATCATCCGGTGGCTTGTTAGCAACCCCTGTTATCATCCGGTGGCTTGTTAGCAACCCCTGCTATCATCCGGTGGCTTGTTAGCAACCCCTGATATCATCTGGTGACTTGTTAGCAACCCCTGCTATCATCCGGTGGCTTGTTAGCAGCCCCTGCTATCATCCGGTGGCTTGTTAGCAACCCCTGCTATCATCCGGTGGCTTGTTAGCAGCCCCTGCTATCATCCGGTGGCTTGTTAGCAGCCCCTGCTATCATCCGGTGGCTTGTTAGCAACCCCTGCTATCATCTGGTGACTTGTTAGCAACCCCTGCTATCATCTGGTGGCTTGTTAGCAACCCCTGCTATCATCCGGTGGCTTGTTAGCAGCCCCTGCTATCATCCGGTGGCTTGTTAGCAACCCCTGCTATCATCTGGTGGCTTGTTAGCAGCCCCTGCTATCATCTGGTGGCTTGTTAGCAACCCCTGCTATCATCTGGTGGCTTGTTAGCAGCCCCTGCTATCATCTGGTGGCTTGTTAGCAGCCCCTGCTATCATCTGGTGGCTTGTTAGCAACCCCTGCTATCATCTGGTGACTTGTTAGCAACCCCTGCTATCATCTGGTGAATTGTTAGCAACCCCTGCTAACATCTGGTGACTTGTTAGCAACCCCTGCTATCATCTGGTGGCTTGTTAGCAACCCCTGCTATCATCTGGTGACTTGTTAGCAACCCCTGCTATCATCTGGTGACTTGTTAGCAACCCCTGCTATCATCTGGTGACTTGTTAGCAACCCCTGCTATCATCTGGTGAATTGTTAGCAACCCCTGCTAACATCTGGTGACTTGTTAGCAACCCCTGCTATCATCTGGTGACTTGTTAGCAACCCCTTTTATCATCTAGTGACTTGTTAGCAACCCCTGATATCATATGGTGACTTGTTAGCAACCTCTGCTATCATCTGGTGACTTGTTAGCAACCCCTGCTATCATCTGGTGACTTGTTAGCAACCCCTGATATCATCTGGTGACTTGTTAGCAACCCCTGTTATCATCCGGTGGCTTGTTAGCAACCCCTGTTATCATCCGGTGGCTTGTTAGCAACCTCTGCTATCATCTGGTGGCTTGTTAGCAACCCCTGATATCATCTGGTGACTTGTTAGCAATCTCTGAAGTTAAAACGGAGGACAATTCTCACAGAGGTTTGATTTTAAAATGGTTGATAACTCCACGTGTCTATCTTCAGTTATACAAATGCCTTAGTACTAATTTTCTTTATCACCGCGTCTTATTATTTCTTCAGGCTATACGAACACTTCTTGATTCAAAACATTTGATAGTTCCTTAGTTTTGATACTTTGTTAACAGTTGTATATTTTCAAACATTTGTGTATAACTAGCTACTAAGGTGTTAAATTCCAGAGACTGTTTAGATAAAGTGTTGAATCAAATTCACCATTTTGAACCAAAAACTATGCTGAATTGGCGAAGGAAAATAATTATTTGATTTAACAAAAACTTTTCTTGGCTATTACAGACTGTGCAAAACTAATGGTCTAATTCGAGTTTCTCAAAATAGTAAATTTGAATAGTTATATTCTAGTGAAATTAACGCTGTGTTCCACTCGCCACTGTAAAAGTGCTATTATATTTGTTCCTTTATTTGTTCGTATCCGTTATTCTTCCATATAGGCATATAAACAAATAAAGAGCAAATTGTGACTAAACAAATACATATTTTTTAGTACATCACATGTTGCTCTTTCGGGTTATAGGCCCATATGCCGATTAAGATAATGAGTTGAGAATGAGGAAGATTAATATTATAATAAGTGTACCCGAATTTGAGTGGAGGGAGAGCTTAAAACAATTTAGGAAAACCATCCTTAGTACATCCAACGGGGATTTGAACCCCAATCTCTTCGGAAGTTCATTCTATTAGACTTAGACCACTAGTTTGGTACAATCTGTAATAGCTAAGAAAAGTTTGTTAAATCAAGTAACTTTTTTCACCACCAACTTATGAGAATGACGCTTTATAATATTCGGCCATCGATGTGGTTAATATAAATAATAATTTTAAAGTGACAAGGGCACATTTTAGTGCTCAAAACCCCCTCAACGCCACTAACAAGTATATAAAT
The DNA here is from genome assembly GCA_039000515.1 of Timema cristinae. NCBI lineage: Eukaryota > Metazoa > Arthropoda > Insecta > Phasmatodea > Timematidae > Timema > Timema cristinae. Next base: position 3,232,526 of record JBCFYV010000001.1, read on the forward strand.
ATGCGGAAATGCTGAATGGAGACAGATACAACTTTTTGCGCAACAAACCAGTAACAAACTATTCAAAACAGTAAACAAAGGGATTTAACAAGAATAGTGGAATCCTCACTGAAATTAATAAATAAGAACAGAAGGTCAGTTTCATGAATATTTCTACAAGTTTCTACATTTATTTATGTGGTTTATATAGCTTTGGTATAGCTTTATAAGCAAAAGCAATTATATTATTCTATGTCTCTTGATAAATGTATTTTTATTATTTTCTGTTCGTTGCATTAAATTACAAAATTAGATAGGCCAGGCCAGGGACAAACTTTCCAATTTGTTTTTACTATCAAAGAATATTATTTGATTTAATAAGATTTGAAAATAAATATTAAGAAATGGATTAGTTTAAAATTCCCCAAACGCTTGGCGAGATACCATTTCAATAGCAAAATTAAAAAAAAAAAACTATCGATCCATTGGAGAAAGAAATATTGTGATCGTAAGAAAAACTGAGTTCGATATTTTGGTGGATGTCAACTTTTCATGACGCCCTGAAACGACATAAAAAGGTTTTCGTGACACCCTGTGTGGGTCTATATCTCGGCCTAGAGCCGAACAATTTTATCTAAGACCTGATATCTTTGTATTTCCATAAGGTCCCCAAATTGGTTTTGAAATCAAATATATAAGCCTAAAATTAAAGGTACTTTGCCTAAGGGTGAAAAGAAAAAAAAAAAAGAGATTCTCTAAATAGGCTAGGAGTATTTTTATTAAAATTTATATCAAGTTAATCTTAAACGTGACAAACAAAACGGTGGATCTTATTTTTCCAGGAAAATAATTTATAGGGAACTTTACAAAATGGATATCCACAATATTGATTATATTCCCACCAATTTTGATCATATACCCACCATCTTTGAATAAAGAAAATCTTATCAATGCAATATTGTAGTATTATTAAAATTTTATGTGAAATATACTTTTATAAAACCAATATTTTCCGAACTACAAGTAGGAATGTTTTTAGAATAAATATCTTTGAAATGAAGAGTTAATTGCTGTTCTCTATGGAGGACAGATGTTTCTGTTTCAATGTCACTGTAACAGTGTATATTATTACATATACGCTCTTGCCAGAATGTGACGAGCTAGATTCAATTATATTTCTGCAACGATGTGTATTATTATTTTCATATATCTTATTAGTTTTAAATAAATGTATCCATTTATAACCAAAGGATAGAGAAAATACGAGCAGTACACCTTAACTTTTTTTTTAAAATGTGAATGTATTAAAATAATATCTTATCTACTAATAAAAATTCCATCGCAAATGAATACTATTTTGAACACTAATTTCCTCACAAAGAAATGTCTTAATCTAGATTGTTTGCTCCACACAACATTTCAAATAACTAAGTTTGAAAAGTTTTTCTCTATTGTAGACAGAATAACACAAGTTTTCTTTAAGTGTTGACAAACGTTACACAGCTACTGGTTTTATATTTTTCAGTATTTTAATATAAAATAAAGATCAGTAAAGAAATATAGGCCTAGATATTTATCCGTGCATAGTTGTTGGGCAGTTATGACTCTACAGTTTCTCGAATAACGCGAGATGATATCATCGTCCAGGATTATCTCTCTCTCTTCATCCACCAGTAAATTCCCTAAATAATGGCTCGTAGCTCTACCAAGGGCTGCACAGTAGCGACATTTCTGTCCGGTCTCGATTCTCCGCGGCTGATAATAAACATGGCTTGCTGTCTCTACCGGCGTTAAACTCTCCACTTTATATTGGCGCTCGTTCAAAGGAATGGACTTGGGTGAAAGAACCGCTTTCAAATATCAGCGGGATTGTTGGCCTATTACTTGTTCATCCAGCCCAATGGGTCTGAGTTCGATTTCCAGCTCTCTAAGTACTGGCTAGATACATATATAAGAGACACACACACTTTATAATAAAATTAGCTCATGTTTCTGTTAATGTTCTTAGGATTTGTAATTTATCGTCGATCCCACCAGGGCTGAAAGCACTGAGTCACTGATCTTAAGAGCTGAAAGCTTTCAGTGAATTCGTGTTTTGATCATGGTTCAAGACTACACATGATAATTTATTAGGTAGGTACATACTTGTTTCCAGAGGACCAGATAACCATTAGGCAAGGCTGGTTAACTACCTGGAAATATATAAGTTAGTTTCAAAGTGTCATTAGTAACAGCAATTTAAACTGCAGTTTTGGAAGAAAATAAAACAAGTAGATCCAATCTGTATCTGAGGAATGTATGGATGTTTGCACATTTTAGTTAACATTGACCTTCGGGGCTGTGTGCAATGTCTGGCCATATTTAAACTAAATAAGGTTTTTTTTCTGATGCACTTAATACGACCGGTTTTCAGAACCATGATATAGTGTTGATCAGAATTTTATATCTATTTGGTTATAAAAACAAACAATTTGACCTTAGCTCTAATCCAGTCTTAATACCACCACTTTAAAACTCTCAACCACGGTGAGGCCAAATAGTCATTATCAATCTTTAATTACTTTCTGACAAGCAGGTAATGCATTTTGTCAGCCAGAGGCTCGGTGTTTACTATTTATATGTGATTAAATAAAGTCTAACTTGATGCCAAGGGAAGGGGGGGGGGGGGGGGTAACTTTTGAAAATGTAGATTATAAGGCTATATCGTACAATTAATTACTAAACGAGTTCCTTTATAAAACGCGTTTGGGTACTTACACTGTCTGCTAAAATGTAGGTAGAATGTAATTTTAAAGGAAATGTATGTTTTTTTTCCATCATTTATTTTATAGATCATGGTACAAGCCTACTTATTACAGAGGACTAAATGGAAAAAAAGAAGTGTTGCGTGCTAAATAACTTTTTTATTAATGTTTCCTTAAAATTTCCTTTTAAAAAATGATAAGCACACACAATAGACTGACATGAATACGTTTAAATAGATTGAGAATACAAATCAACCGTAGATACCTCAGTGACTTAGTTCGTTCAGAAGATTTGTATGAGTGAGACTGTGAGACGAGTGAGACTAGTGAGACTAGTGAGACTGTGAGACGAGTGAGACTAGTGAGACTAGTGAGACTAGTGAGACTGTGAGACGAGTGATACTGTGGGACTAGTGATACTGTGATACGAGTGAGACTGTGAGACGAGTGAGATTGTGAGACTAGTGAGATTGTGAGACGAGTGAGACTGTGATACGAGTGAGACTGTGATACGAGTGAGACTGTGATGACGAGTGAGACTGTGAGACGAGTGAGACATGAGTGAGACTGAGAATGAGCTTCCAGCACAAAAAGCGACGCAACACATTTAAATTATTTATCCCGTGGGCCGAATTTGAACTCACCACCCGTCAGCCGTAGTTTGTCTATCCTGGCTATTGATCGTGTGTGATTTCTCATGATGGATACAAACAGTAAATAAATAGAGTTTAATTGATGATTTGATGATATTAGCATACATAGCATACAATAAACTCAACACACTTAACTAGTCTTATTTACTTTGATGATTTTTCTCAACAAAAATATATTTTGTAAATGGCAGCATAAACAGATATACATCTTGTAAGAGAAAAAGAAACTACAAGACAGGCAGATAGATTGATAAAGGAAATGAAAAAAAAACTGCAAGATGGATAGACAGAATAGGAGACGGATAGACAAGATAGGCAGACCACAAGATGGACAGACAGACATAAAAAAACAGACAAACAACTGCAAGACGAACGGGCCAGCAATGATGCTGGCTATCAATAGCATCGTGGTGGACCACCATTTCTAGCATCTTTCTTTCTTTCTTTTACTTGTTCTCGCTAAGAGGATAGTTGACTGTGACGACATATTCTCTTTCGAAAAATGACCGTAACTCCATTTATACCCCCCACCCCCAAAGAATTATTTGCTCATATTCCCTTACCCGATGAAGTTGCAATGAGAACAGAACAAACGCCTAAAGCACAGCCCTATGAACTGTTTTCAACTCGTAGAGAGTGTTAGTTTGGTCTACTAGTTTTATTTATCACTGGTGTAAGTGAGTGTGTTAGTTTGGTCTACTAGTTTTATTTATCACTGGTGTAAGGTTTATCCAAAGGATGTTATAACACATTATACCAAAACCCTCAAAAGTACAAACTAGCATCTATTTAAGCTGAAAATTATTCATTAAATGTTAGTTTTTATTTAATTACAGCTTTTACTCCTATATATTATAATTAATTTCCAAAAAATGTTAACACTTCATATTCAATAATAAAGTTAAATATTGTTTTTAATAGTACGAGGAAAGTTAACATAAGTAGAGAAAATTATCTTAAACCGTGAATATTTTGAAAACTACTTTAGTTATACGTGAATAATAGAAACTGTTCCGTTTGGGGCTCGAATCATTGCTTATTGTGGTAGGTAAGTTATCACTCGATCACAGACAATGCCAACCACTTTCCTCAGATAATATAATTACATTTGCATCCGTGGGGATGCAGACAAATACGTCAGCCTCATCTTCTGTTGTTTTCAGGTGAGGGAGAAGTTGTGGCTTGTATCCTGGCTGAGGGTGGTTATTATTAAACCGCTTAACACTCTTAACCCACGCAAACGTGGGTACATTCCTATCAATTTTACCTTCAGAATGCCTAGTTCCTTAGTGTAAATATACGTATTACTCGGACTAGTAGTAAGACGTGGTGCACACACGATTATATCCAAACAAAATGTATCATTAATTACAAAGATAGATAAGGTCGTCTTTCGTAAACACAGCGGGGGATGTTTCTCTGGTGGCTCTAGGGGACGAAATCACGTGACTATAGGCGCTCCGGCGATATAAGGGCTTTCTTTACTTCAACTCCGATAGTACTACATCTCTTTTCTTACTTGTTCACTTTATTTTCGTTTTGGTGCTTCATTCGTTGGTTTTTTTTTTCAATCCCTTTATGTTACCCCACTTTTACTTGTTGTAACTTATCTCGGTTTCATAAAAAAACGACCACACCTTAAAATGTTTTCATGTTTCCCAGATGAAAGAGGGAGGTGTGGAAGATGGGGGAAAACGACGAAAGACGAGGAAGATAAAAAAAAAAAGAAATATTAAAAGGAACAAGTCAAAAACTTGGAAGTCTTTTTATTAGATAAGATAATGGGAGAAATTTAACCTTGAAGTTTTATAAGAAAATTGACTAGAAGAATAAAATAGAATAAAAAGAAAAGGTCCGGTTAACTTGTGGATTGGGCGATTCCGTGTCCAAGAGATTTTTAACGTTCATAATAATGTCGAGGATTGCATCTGCCAGTGACATGACGTTGAGTGTTGCCAGGGTAATCAGAGCTAGTTGAAACTCTACCCGATTGTTACCATCACTCGGCAGAACACTTATTGTTCTGATATCAACGAAATACACTTATAAGTGAGGTGGTTAGAGCAGAGCCGATGTACGATTGGTCAACTGGGGACCGAGTGGATTATTGATAACCTATAATGGATACAGTTTTAACAAGCTCTGCTTACCCTGGAAACAATCCACGATTAGCAAATATTGGTCATCCCAGTCTGCATTAGATTCGCTTGTTTGGATAAAACATTGCAACTAGAACAACAAGTTATTTTAAAATAATATTTAATAAAGAAATAATAATATATTATTTTGGATTACATACTTTTGTATGTTTTGAAAATAAACAAATCAAATAAAATATTTGTTAGCAGATCAAGATAAATTTAGGTCTGGCATTTAAGATAGGATTATATTGTAACCACTCTATCATATTATCATTATATTATTATATTCTATATTGTAGTCAAACTAAGCTTGGATAAATCAACTACATAACTCATGTAAACTATTGTACACACTATAATACAAACTAGCATTAAAATATATTTTTGGTATAATCTGGCAACGATTATTTCAACTTAGTTTAGTGATACGATAAGTTAGTGTTGTTTTTTTGACGTCATGGCGTGTCTAGGGTCAGATTTATATTAGTAGTCTAGGCCTTACAGTATTTTAAGATCTTTAACTTATTTTAAATAATATAAATGATTTTTGTAGGTGAACCACTAAACATTACGCCACATTATGCCATAATATTATTTCAATTTTTGTTTGAACTTAAGTCAAAGTAAAAAATAAGTATCTACCTTAGAAATGAAATACAAATATTTAATAGTGATATACTATAAGAGTATGGCCTGCAACGCATTTAGAAAGTTTAATTCAAATAAGTTGAAAGTTAATTTTTTTAAATTCTTGAATAGATCCACTTTTATTATGTATGTTCATATTTCAAACTTATGTTTCCAAGTGTGTGAACTCGTATGAAAGTTAAATTTGATAAGTGCAGATAAACGACTTAATATCTTAATTTTGAAATACAAACAACCCAAAAACTACCCAATCTTTGTACATTCATAGGGCCAAAAATGTGACTTAAGAAAACATAAAAATATCAGAAGGTCTAGTGCGTGCCTGTTAATGTATCAATAAGGTTTAAATACCTTTTTAGTGCATTTACACGTGGACAAAACACTTATAATGTTAAACTTTTTATAAAAATTGATAAAGGTAAAATAATATATTTTTATATAAAAAAAGTGCTAATTATAAAATATTAGGTTTATTATTGAATATGGACATTTTTGACTAGTACTTTTGTTGGAGATAATTGTTTTACTAACAGTACAATTGGTTCACCCGCAGTGATACCCGCTCAAATTTTACGGCTCTATAAGTAACCTCCCCCATCCCACCCCACTCTAAGATGATATTTGAAGACTTCCCTTCCAACTTGTCCTATATTTATTTTTTCTGCAGTCAAAACAAATATTTTATTTTTAGAGAAAATTGTTACTCTACCAAGAACTCTTAAAAATAAATTGAATAAAACTGAAATAAAAATTAATAGATTAAATTTGTTTTGACTTCTCTTGCCCTCTTAACAAAGAAATATAAGAACGATAATACTTATTATCTCGTTATTGTAAAATACATTATTCTGGGACATGAGACGTGTATTAATCACAACTTGTGAAAGTGTGGAATCCCAGGCCTTCACCGTGGTTCGGATACCACGTTAAACTGTAGGTCCTCCATTTCATCTCACAATCACCCTACCATTACACAATAGCGTAAGTGCGTATAACTTGAACGGGTAGTAAGACGAGGATTGAACCCCGGACCCCCAGCACAAAAGTCTGACCTTACCCCTAGACCGCCAGGTCCCGAAGAGAATAACAATCAACTCCATATTTCCTAAAGTTCCACTTAAAATATATTTTTACTTATAGATTGGTAGCTATTGGTTTTATAAAAATAGATTTCAAATATTTTAATATCTTGTTTTCAATAGACCAGACCAAAGCTTTTCAATTATCTCTGGTCTATGACTCCCTTTATTTATTTGGTTAACTAGTGTAATGTAATCCCTCTATATTTTTACATTTAAGATTTTTGTCAAGTCTAAACTCACTTACGGCTAAAATTATAAAAATGTAGCTTTCTTTCGGGTAAACATTTATTCCAACAGAAATACCACTCTTCTCTTTCTATCAAATATTTTTGGCATGATAAGGAGTTTCTTCATTTACTTAACCTTTTAAAAATATCGGGCAAGAGTTTTTAACAGAAATAAGATTATTGTTTTGTATATTTTTTTATTTATTTTTATTTGTCTCATAAGATTGAATATGTTGAAAGAAAATAAATGTTTTTTGGAGTGATTTTAGTAACTCATTGCTGTAATTTTGTAGCGTGCCTTTTCAGGCAGGTTTTGCTTGTAAGGTATTTAACGACATTCACAAGATTTTCAAATGACTGACAGTTGTGAAAATATAACTTATATTGGGTCTAACAAACCATATTGTAATTTTACCCCACTCTCTTTTAACCCATTTTAAAAACTAAAGGAATAATATACCGTATATATCATATCTCTACCTTTGATTCAAGTTTAACGGTTATATGTTTTATATTTCCCCACAATAGTTTTAATTCTGTATGAAAGTTATATAGTTATCTAGTATAAGTAACAACTTTATTTTCTTTCTTTTATTAGGACCTATCAGGTAATACTTATTCGTTAACTTTGTATTTCAATTTCAGCAAAGTTTATAAATTTTTCTACGTAGATTTTTTTTTATGTATTCCAATCTTAAATTTACTTTGGTTGTTACATCATGAGAGGTCACCCCTCTCCCCCCTCTCAAAATATATTGTAGTGTAAAGTACCACATACGTTGCTATATATGTGATTAATCATTTCTAATTTCAGTATAGTTTATTGATACACACATTATTTGCTTGTTTAGGGTTTATTTATATTTATTACTTTTAAAATTTGTGTGGGAGGAGGTGAAATGTGGTTAGAAATAATATGTTATGTAGCATCGGATGGTTTACGAAAGACACTAAACAACAAAAATAGACGAGACTTACCCCGTTTGCTTGCTGACTGGGGCTGCGTGGAAGAACGACACAAAACCGTCGACGCACCTTCACGGTACCGGGAAAATAGAACACTGGCAGGGTAAAATGTGACGTGAGTTCATGGACATGCGCAGTGAAGATATCCCCTTCGATAATGTTCCCGAACGGCCACGGACCTTCCCGGAGCTATGTGCATGCGCTATCTATGCATTCCTTGATGTTATAGAATGTGACCTCCCCTTAATTTTCCCTCTCTCCCTCTTCTGTGCTTTATAGTATATATACTGGCGTCTGTTCCAACAGAATTTACAATTGGGCCTAAGTCGTAACTGAGATAGATAAGCTCCGGCTTTCTTCAAACTTAAAATGTAAGGTCAAAATTCACTCTAGGCAAATTTAACTTTTTTTTTATTGTAAGACGTTACCAAAATTTCTTTTCGACCTATTTTTCCTAAGATTCTAAATAATTTAGAAATAAATCTGACTGTTAGAAAATTACTTTATTGTTCTTTAGATGTCGCTTCGTTGCTAGGTGATGGCGTCTTATCGCCAGTTGAATTATAATTAATCGATTGTATCGATAAGTATGTTTAATGGGTATAGATTTCGTGAATTGCTATATTTAAATAATGTTCTCGTGAACTATTAAATATTTGAATTTAGATTTTTTATTGTTGTTTTGCAACATGCCAGTTCTGATGGGCAGATATTTAATATTTGAATTTAGATTTTTTATTGTTGTTTTTGCAACATGCTTAGTTGTTCATCATTAGGACGAATATTTAATAATTGAATACATATTATCTTTTTTTTTTTTGCATATAAGAAAGGCGTCCTACCAAGTGGACTTAGAATTAACTACGTTTATCTAAAGTTTCTTGTTGTAATACCGTCTGGCTATGTTCATAACTTTTAATGAGTCTAATTTACATTTATACCTTTTATCAATATCTTATGTTAACGTTTAATTAATCTGATATATGTTTCACCTAGACTCTTTAACTTTGGCTACAATTCGTTGTGGTATATGAATTTAATTATATTTTTTTATACATCTTCACTACAACAATGTTACGTTGAATGAACTGTTAAATATCTAATTGGTGACCTGATGGTCTAGGGGTAAGGTGTCAGACTTCTATGCTGGCGGCCGGGGTTCAATCCTCGGTCCGGCACAGATTTATCTGATTACCAAACCCTTCCTTCACCTCTGACAATACATCTTGTGAATGTGAGGAATGCCAGGTCTCCACCGTGGTTCGGATTCTACGTTATGCTGTAGGTCCTTCATTTTATCCACAATCACCCTACCATTACACATTAGCGTAAGTGCGTATAACCCGAACGGGTAGTAAGACGCGGTGCTAATAATATAATAATAATAAATATCTAATTGTGCGATTGCAAATAAATATCAACTTATCATGACTTATACTAATATTTACTACATATGCCTCTCATACCCTAGGTATTAGAACCAATATATTTCTATTAATTTAATGTGAGCTGATAGGCAGGTTGCAGTATCTCACTGATTTCTAGAGGTAGACGGCCCCTTTTGAATTACCCAGCAACAGGTTTGAGTTGCGAGCTTCGGTATTGGAATGTTTTGGGTAAAACATTCAACGCCTTGAACTCCATAGCACTCACTTGTATTGTTGTCCTTTTTTTTATATTACTATTTATTTTTTTGAGCATCCTCCCCTTGAGGATGGTTCAGTTAATCATATTTGGTTAAGGGAATATAATCCTGTATCCAGAAGTGCTTTTTTTTATATTATGGCCTGGTTAAAACCATATTTTAACAAATGACATTTATATATATATATATATTATACTAGATATATATAATATATTCACTCGTTAGCCCATATGCTATCAAAATCGAACACGCGAACTTAAACTAAGATGGACAACTTGAAACGCACCTGGACACTATGGTGCTGCTATATACTAGGTACAAACACAACAGTTCTTTAGGTCTCACCTGAGATTGAACTCAGGTTCCAAGGTTATATGGCATCATCCTCAAACCCTTGTTCCCGGGGATAGAATATAGTTCTGTTCGGTATGTTTGCTCCATGACCAGTCAGCCAAGGCTTGACCTGGACTTGTCCTCTTGTGCAATGCAGCTGTTGACTCGTAATCACAACACACGCTGTTATTGTGTGAATGGGGATGTGTTGGTATCGTCACAATTGCACACACTCATCTCCAAGGAAAGAATATAACAGACTTGAAACACTAGTCCAGAGATGTTGGGAGCTATGAAGAGTCGACCAGGAGAGGTTTGAGAGTTAATATGAACATCCAATCTGATAGTGGGTTAGTAGCGATGATTCATACGGAGAAATAGACATAGAGATAAATACAAGGAAACTGAAATTTAACAGAGAATATCAGGTTTGAAGTTCCCCAATGAGTTCACTCTCAAAAGGTTTGGGAACCCTTCACGTTGCCTAACATAACTAAGGAGGCAAGGCAAGGCGAGCCAGAGAGCAGCAAATAACGTGGGCTCTGTGTTCTACACTCTCTAGCTAGTGAGTACACACGTGTAGTAACGTGGCCCTACACTCTCTAGCTAGTGTGTACATATGTGTAGTAATGGAGTGCCCGCCAGGTATTCTACTGAGTGGAGTACGATCATAGCATCCGATTTGTGTAATGTGGCTCCTCTCTCGAGTGCAACACTGGGATAAGGCGGACTGACAACGAGAACTTTCCTTTCATGGGCTCAACACGGCTGGGTTATTCGCTATTGTGACCTCCTGGCTGTCCTCCACATCGATTATATCATGATCCGCTTCGGTGGCCATGTTATCTGGTCTAACGCGCTACTCTCGTGTTGGACTAGACTGCGGAAGACGGGGGGATCGGGGCTCGATCCCAGTAAGCTGAACTGAGGTTTTCCATTCTCTCTCTCTCTCTCTCTCTCCACGCAAATATGGGTACAGTTCCCTTAAATTAAACCTTCCTCATCTTTAACACATTAGTGTAATGAGTACATGTTCGGGTTTATACGCCAGAGTTAAAGAACAATTGTACCATTCTTCTTAGTATTAAATTGAATGATTATTTCGAGAATTTGGAGATTTAAGAATAACTTGTCTACTATCACATGACTTACTTACAAACAAACTTAACATCTATCAATATACAACTTCACACACATAATGCGCACCAGAAACATTAGTATCATGTTAAAAGAATAAACCTATACATAAATATTAAATTATATTTGGCACCATCCGGACTCGAGCCAAGTAATCCTTGAACCAATATCTAAACACTAACTTACTTGAGCCACCATCTGTTATGGAAATCCAGCACTTAAGAGGGAATAAGACAAAAGAAGGTAACAGGAAATTTAACACACCTTAATCAAGGCGACTAGGATTAGGTTATAAAGAGAAGTTGTTATGGAGAGGTAGAATTATGTATATATATTATATATTGCTTAGGAACCTTAATAGTAGACTAACTCTATAGACAAGACCTATTTTGTAGCTACTTTATTACTGGACTAACAGGTTCCTGAATATTCTTTGCGCAGTGACCTTAAGAGTGAACTATCTGGCTAATAGAAAGGCTATTGAAAATCCACCCAGCACACACGCCACTGAGAAACAATTACATACGTAGAATCCTCAAAAGAGGATTGTCAATATTTGTACAGATATATTAAGAGATGATTAACAAGATATTGAAGAATTGTTTTGTAAACAGGTTATACTAAAATCACTCACTATACAAAATAATTCATACAACTAAAAGTGATGTAGTCGCACGGGGTAGAATCTTGTTCGGTGCACAAAGGGGTAATAGTTTCTCTACCACCCTCCAGAGAACTAGGGATATATAATCCTTAAATTATACCTCCTGCATCCCTGTCCTATTGGTGTACTTTAACTACGAGGAGTAGGGAGGGATAAGCTTTGATGCACTCACGTACAAAATATGTCACGCTCAAAAAAGGATTGCATCGATATAGTGGTAACAATAAGTTATGATAATTATCAGAAGATGGTAGCGTGGTACATTTTGGCAAAATTCTTCGTGATTGTTTGCCTCCTCTTGCATCACACGTGTGTGTGTGTGTGTGTGTGTGTGGAATGTTAGGCGCGGCCAACACAACCTGCAGCTCATGACGTGGGACACACATCACTCCCGTGTCGTGCGTTTGTCCGACCCACTAGGGGCAGACCGGCCAAGTTTTCACGGACAGTAGGACAGGCCTGGTCTATAGAGACGGGTAGTACGTTCCTAGATCTACTACGGTTACGTGAAACCGCTGATAATACCAAACTACTATATAACGAGATAGTCATGTAACATTCATACACGCGGTAAAGTTTAATTGATAGAGCACTCACAGTAAAAAATTACCAACATACCAACTTCCCATCATATATCCCACATCACACATGAAGGTCAGTCATTAATACGCTACCCTATTCACACGACCCGAAGCTATAAGGCGCATCCAAATGACAAGAGTATGTTCCATATTTTATTATGTTTTAAAAAACTCATTTTAAGAGCTGCAAGCTGGAATTAGCGACGAAACTAGAAAAAAAAAAAAATTAAAAATACACCATCGTAGGACCATATGAAAGAATGGCTTTGATACTGAACTGAGATAAAAATTTAATAGTGTTTTATTTTAAATGTTTCATTGTATGTATAAAGGAGCTGAGGGAGAAGTTTGGGAAGATTAACAAGAATGGAAGAGGATGATGATGATGATGATGATGTATAAAATATCAATTAACATAAATTATATTCATTATAACTCTACTATAATCATAAAACACCTTGAAGTTTCCCCACGGCAATTCCTTGTCCGAAGCTATTCTCAGAATATTCAACAACGAAATTTGTGAAAACACAAACAACCTCGTTCACTTGCAAGTAAATACTGGGGGCGTTGGGTAGCATACTTGCGTTAGCAGCGTCACTGTCCTGTGGCCATCACCAGAGGCGGTGAGGCCAACTACTCACACCAGAGACAGCGTCACTGTCCTGTGGCCATCACCAAAGCCGGTGAGGCCAACTACTCATACCAGAGACAGCGTCACTGTCCTGTGGCCGTCACCAGAGGCGGTGAGGCCAACTACTCACACCAGAGAAAGCGTCACTGTCCTGTGGCCATCACCAGAGGTGGTGAGGCCAACTACTCACACCAGAGAAAGCGTCACTGTCCTGTGGCCATCACCAGAGGCGGTGAGGCCAACTACTCACACCAGAGACAGCGTCACTGTCCTGTGGCCATCACCAAAGCGGTGAGGCCAACTACTCATACCAGAGACAGCGTCACTGTCCTGTGGCCGTCACCAGAGGCGGTGAGGCCAACTACTCACACCAGAGAAAGCGTCACTGTCCTGTGACCGTCACCAGAGCCAGTGAGGCCAACTAGTCACACCAGAGAAAGCGTCACTGTCCTGTGGCCATCACCAGAGCCGGTGAGGCCAACTACTCACACCAGAGAAAGCGTCACTGTCCTGTGGCCATCACAGAGGTGGTGAGGCCAACTACTCACACCAGAGAAAGCGTCACTGTCCTGTGGCCGTCACCAGAGGCGGTGAGGCCAACTATCACCAGAGAAAGCGTCACTGTCCTGTGGCCGTCACCAAAGCCGGTGAGGCCAACTACTCATACCAGAGACAGCGTCACTGTCCTGTGGCCGTCACCAGAGGCGGTGAGGCCAACTACTCACACCAGAGAAAGCGTCACTGTCCTGTGGCCGTCACCAAAGCGGTGAGGCCAACTACTCATACCAGAGACAGCGTCACTGTCCTGTGTCCATCACCAGAGGCGGTGAGGCCAACTACTCACACCAGAGAAAGCGTCACTGTCCTGTGGCCGTCACCAAAGCCGGTGAGGCCAACTACTCATACCAGAGACAGCGTCACTGTCCTGTGGCCGTCACCAGAGGCGGTGAGGCCAACTACTCACACCAGAGAAAGCGTCACTGTCCTGTGACCGTCACCAGAGCCAGTGAGGCCAACTAGTCACACCAGAGAAAGCGTCACTGTCCTGTGGCCATCACCAGAGCCGGTGAGGCCAACTACTCACACCAGAGAAAGCGTCACTGTCCTGTGGCCATCACCAGAGGTGGTGAGGCCAACTACTCACACCAGAGAAAGCGTCACTGTCCTGTGGCCGTCACCAGAGGCGGTGAGGCCAACTACTCACACCAGAGAAAGCGTCACTGTCCTGTGGCCGTCACCAAAGCCGGTGAGGCCAACTACTCATACCAGAGACAGCGTCACTGTCCTGTGGCCATCACCAGAGGCGGTGAGGCCAACTACTCATACCAGAGAAAGCGTCACTGTCCTGTGGCCATCACCAGAGCCGGTGAGGCCAACTACTCACACCAGAGAAAGCGTCACTGTCCTGTGGCCATCACCAGAGGCGGCAGGCCAACTACTCACACCAGAGAAAGCGTCACTGTCCTGTGGCCATCACCAGAGGCGGTGAGGCCAACTACTCATACCAGAGAAAGCGTCACTGTCCTGTGGCCATCACCAGAGCGGTGAGGCCAACTACTCACACCAGAGAAAGCGTCACTGTCCTGCGGTTGTGGCTCTGTGTGAAACCTCCGAGTTTTCTCCAGTTTTTGCAAACTGAAGTGCTGCTAAGTGGTCCCGTTTAAAGACGGCCTTTTCAGTCTCAGGCCCTCAACTATTAAAATCAAGGTGCAAGTAGAGAAGTGTTATGATCCACCACTATTTGTTGGCTTAGCATCACGATAATATCTCGGCATGTTGACAGAATCTCACTGAAGGGTTCGTTTCAGTATAGGAGACTCATTTTTATTATATTCAATAAAAAACAAATAATTGAAAAGTGATATAAGAATAGACAACGTACTGTACATTCCATCTACTCAGAAAGGTAGAAGTCTTACCCTGACAAACTCCATTATGGCCCTATCTTATTAGCTGCACCATAAAGGAACCATCTAAAGTACCTTTCAGGATAAACGAAGTGTACATTCAAACGAATGGTGGAACTCTCACCAAGACGAATCAGGCCCTACACTACAGCCTCTTAAGCCCTATCGCATTATAACCAAGTAAAGTAATATTGTTACTTTTCTCTGTCGGTGGATTGTAGGTCAATAGAGTACCATTATCTTTATAAAACGATATTGACCATATAATCCTAATATTTTATATGATAAAGCTTTACATATATAGGTAATTATGATATGATTCAGGTGTGTTTGACTGATACGTGTTTCAAGCTGGGGTTGTCAGAAATTGTATTATAAACTAGTGAGGAAATTGGTTCAGAAGTGAATGATGAAAATATAATTTTATGATCATTAAGAGAACACAGATTGGAGACGATAATTTAAAGATTACTGTGAACAACATTTTACAGGGTTAAGAACTTTAAATAATTAGGAAAATTTTTAACTATAAATAACGAAATTAAAGTGTAAATTAGGGGGGCGGGGGGGGCGGAATAGTCTGGAAATGTATGTTAATACTAGGTCGGTTTGCCTAAGTTGTTTTCATCTCGCCTGTTGTCAAGACGTAACGTAAAACTCAGAATACACAAAACATTAATTTCACTAATTTATATATGGCTTTGAAATGTGGTTTCTTACCTTACTTGACGAAAACAAATTTACCGTGTTCTAAAACACAGCGAGAATGGGAGATTCTTGAAACTTGTTCAGGATGTTGACTGGCAAATCCAATAGGAAGAGACCATTGGGAAGACCTAAAAGCAGATGGAGGATAACATTAGAATGGACGAAATAAATTAAGATGTACTGAGGTGGACTGGATAGAACTAGCTCAAGATAGGAATAATTGGCACAAACTGGTAAATGTAGAAATAAACTTTTGAGTTTCTAGTGCCATAGAGTAAGTGATATTCTATCATCTTTTTATTAATATTCTCTTTCGAATTTAAGAGTATTGTTTGATTTTTGTATCAGTTTAATTTTAGATTACACATTTCTATGGAGTACGTTTTTCTTAATAACAAACAAAATTAAAACTATTTCAAATAATCCGTCAGTATTGTAAAATCCCATTAAAATACAAAAAGAGAACCTACTGTTACTACGATTAATAAACTTTGTTCATTGGTTCTACGGTTCTGTTTGAAAACGTTACGTCATATTTGCTCTAGGAACCCAAGAGGGAAAACATTACTGAATTATTACATAACAGCAAGATATAATCGTCAAAATAACGCTCATTAACCAATCAAACTATAAAGTGGTTAAGATAATATCAATTGTGTCCCCTATTTTCCAATAACACTTTGGACACATGTGTCAGGCGGGTAAACATAACAAATAGGAAACAAAAGGATATAATATTAATAGTAGATATTTATATTAGAAGATAATATCTATCAAATATTATACTCGATTTAATTAATTAATAAGTAGCATAATATCTTTCTTTTTAAACATAATATAATATTCATACTGGTGTGTTAGCACCGCATCTTACTACCTGTTCGGGCTATACTCTTATGTTCTAACTACGCTAGTGGTTTTAGGAGCTAGGAAGGTTATATTCAAAGGAAGTGTACTTACATTTCGTGGAAAACCATTGTGTAAAAATCAACCAAAGTACACCCGACCGAGATTTGAACCTCGATCTCCTTGTCTTAGTTTAGTCTACTGAGAATGTAGTGCGTTAGACCATACGCCACCAAAGTGGATTATATACTGTTAATTTATGATCAAATAATTATTTAGTTTTTCTCAACCAACCCATCTCATTACTGGTAAATACCGGTTTAAATTTATCAGCAGTGTTTTCATGTTTATATTTACACACAGTGAATCAACAGAAAACTTTTTCTAGAAAATAAACAATAGTCACTAAAATATAAATTAGTTGAATCTTCTTTAAACACATTGGAATTGTTTTATTATTATTTGCCGTAGGTATATTTCTTGTGTGTTCCACGTCTTACTGCCCGCATATTTATTCTGTTCACTTTTGGGCATTAGACATTTCCAAACAACCAAACCTAGAATTGTGCAATTACCAAACAACCAAAGCTTGAAATGACATTTCGAAACATTTGAGTTCGTTTCTCGACCAAACTCAGCAGGTGGCGTGCGCCCAATTTTGAGCAACTACATGAATTCAAGAGGACAAATGGATATCATTGATATGCTAACAGAACCGGACAGAGATTACAAATTTATTTTAAATTATCAAGACCACCTGACCAAATTTGTTGTTTTAAGCCTAACCTAACCTATCCTAACGACCGTGTTTGGTGGTTTAGTAACTGTACAATCCTAGGTTTGGCTGTTTAAAGACGGTCAAGACTTTAAATTGAATACAACTTCGGCCTTTGGTCATTTTAAAACGTCCAATCTTGGAATTGAGCAAAAAATCTGCCCACTGGCCAATTTTGGGATTTGAGTCCAACATTTACAGTTGAAGTATAGATGAGGAAGGTAGAGTGTATTTGAAATGTTCAAGAACTCGCAATGGAGAAGAGTGGAAAACCAATTTTAAAAACATCACAAGTACACACCTGGATTCAAACCCTGATATCTTTGTTACCTTCAATACCGTACAATGAGAGAGTGACGCCTTAGACCATTCGACCAGTGTTGCTGTAAAACAGTATTTAATGTGCGATTTCTGAGTCAACAGATTATATATCCGCATGATTTATAGACTAGAGTAACTTAACTGTAGAATATCCCTAACATTCAGTCCCTTTGTCATTACTTCAATAAATGGTTTTCCACTCTCCCTCCACGCAAATGCGGGTTCACTTCCTCTAAATTCAACCTTCCCAATTCCTGACACATTAGCGTAATTAGTACTTAGACGTATAACTCGAACGAGCAGATCACATCAAATGGGAGATGGACTGATGTCTGAATTTGGACCACACATGTGGTATTACACGCACTCAACTAAAATATTCATCCTTCACATTTATAATTTGTGGGATGTAGTAAACCTTTCTTTCTTTTCTATAGGCCTACTTACAGAATACAACCCATCCGGACTATCCGCGTGGAATGGTACAAGAGTGAGGAGGGTAGAATATAATATTTTTATTTGAAGTAGCCTGCTCAATGTTTATGTTTGGAACCGACTGATTATATCAGTACATAACTTTGCAATAATTTAAATCTAGAACAAACACAAATATATTATTATTATTATTATTATTATTAGCCCCACGTCTTACTACCCGTTCGGGTTATACGCACTTACGCTAATGTGTAATGGTAGGGTGATTGTGAGATGAAATGGAGGACCTACAGTTTAACGTGGAATCCGAACCACGGTGGAGCCCTGGCATTCCCCACATTCACAAGATGTCTGTCAGAGGTGAAGGAAGGGATTGGTAATCAGATAAATCTGTGCCGGAACCGAGGATTGAACCCCGGCCGCCAGCACAGAAAACACAAGTATAGCTCTACATGGTTAATTCATCACTATCAAAGTGGAAACAGACTTTTCACAAATGATAAAGTTTTCTGTCATGCCATGAATCGAACCATGAACCCTTCCTTAACCCACACGCAAACACGATACAGTTAAGCCGCGTTTGCCTGGAAGGAGGGTGGAAAATAATTGATATAAAAAAACATTTCACTTAAAAAAATACCCCCAACACCACCTCTCTTTTACTGGCAAACAGGACTAGATGAATTCAACGCCTTATTCCGTGTGCCCATTCGTACAGAGGGGCAACAGTTGATCATATAGTATAGTTTGTGATGTCCTATGTTAAGTTAGTATGTAAGCTGTGTGCTGATCTAGTCTCATGTTCAGAAAGTGTACGCTGAAGACTCCAATCCAGTCCCGTGATCTCCCCTCAGGCTCTCTATACCCCACGATGTCAGTCCCCGATAACAGTGGCCCAACTATTTGGATCCGAGGTTCGGAGTCAAGAGGGCGGATATTGGATCGTTGTTAACCTCCTACTTCTCCTGGCTCCCTGATCCAATACTTGACTGAGATTGTCTGTTCCGCTATTCCTTCCTGCCTCACATTCACACACGAGAGGGAGGGAACTCAAGATAAAAGTGAAATATGGACCAAAATTATAATAATAAAGGTAGAATTTGGCAAAAAATCTAAATGATGAAATCAAAGTAATTATTTCTGCTCTGACATTATTTAAATCCAAGGATAGTTCTTAAAAGGATTTGTACTATCCCTATTATTATTATTATTATTATTATTATTATTATTACTACCCGTTCGGGTTGTACGCACTTACGCTAATTGTAATGGTAGGGGGATTGTGAGATGAAATGGAGGACCTACAGTTTAACGTGAGATCCGAACCACGGTGGGAGGCCTGGCATTCCACACATTCACAAGTTGTGATTAATACACGTCTTGTCAGAGGTGAAGGAAGGGTTTGGTAATCAGATAAATCTGTGCCGGGACCGAGGATTGAACCCCGGACCTCCAGTACAGAAGTCTGACACCTTACCCCTAGACCATCAGGTCAGCGATTTGTATGAATCTATTTAAAAAAAAATTATATCAATCTTTTATCTTGTTAACATGTTTTAAGCATGCATGCATACTAGTTACTATACTAATGAGTTATGGATGAGGAAGATTAAATTTAGTGAAACTGTACCTGCGTTCGTGCGTGGAGATAGTGTGGAACATTCATCATATAGGAAAAATCACCCTCAGTACACCCGACCGGGATTTGAACCCTAATACCCCTGTAATCGACAGTCTAGTATTTAGCGAGAGTGATGCCTTAATGAATACGGTCATCGAAGCGGGTGCCTGATCTCTAAACAGGATCGAAACGTTAGATTTGTTAAGATTGCATTTCAACTGTAGCGTTAGAAGTTTGGATGATGAAATGAAGAAATTGTCAGCCCGCGAGTGTTTTAAAATTAATTTTCTATGATTCAAATGTTAAATACATCGCTACCCACTTCGGTGGCCTCATGGTCTGTGGCTCTACTCTCGCGATAGACTAGACTGCCGATGACAGGGAGATCGAGGCTCGAATATCGGCAAGGTGCATTAAGGATGTTTTTTTCCTATATGTTTTCCCATGCTCCCTCCACGCCAAAGCAGATATATTTATCTCAAATTATATCTGCCTCATACTGAATTCATTAGTGTAGTAATTAATGTAGTGCATAAAACCCGAAAGTTGCTAAGACGTCATAAGGAAAGATAACCAAATATTTATGTTTTTAAATTTTAAGGTAAATTATCTCACATGTTTTCGTGTATTACAGTCATCTAAATACAAAAGAGCATGGGTATTTAAAAATTTTATATAAAATACATTTAATGTTTATGTTTTTTTCACGCTATAATTCTAAAACAGGTAAAGTAGTAATATATATATTATTTTATTTTAAATATAATGAAATATCAATCCCACGTTGACAAAATTGATTTCCCCAGCCATGCTCTGAGTAACATTACAGACGGATATTGGGCCAGTCAATGTGTACGTACTATTTAAGGCTAGAGTGTGTGGGATGGTCAAGGACTTCCCTGATTATCTTAAAACTAGGGTAGTAAAATGGCGGCCATTGACGCGGTCCCGTCTTCGATGCCTGGAGGTCTAAATCTGACCTTAGAGGCCGGGTGTTTAACCCTGGTTGGGCGTTCTTAGTATGATGTTAATAATCAATTAGCTATACACTCTATTTCCAGATGAATGCCTATACATTTCTTATCCTTATTGTCTTCTTATCCCCAATTCTAATATCAAATATATGAACATTCTGAAAATATAATTCAACCTACAAACTAACTTTATTCTATAACATACACAACACACAGTCCCATGGCCATTAATTTATCAGTGTGAAAAGGAAAGCCTATGATAAATTTCTAGATCCTACTGGGAATCTAATTAGGAACCATTCCCTCAGAAGACAGACGTGCTATAGACCGAGCATCACCAAACACACATGCCTACCATGTGACCACAATACTAGACTAGACTACACATGTGTGAATCGTTAACAGGTTCAGT
The DNA here is from genome assembly GCA_039000515.1 of Timema cristinae. NCBI lineage: Eukaryota > Metazoa > Arthropoda > Insecta > Phasmatodea > Timematidae > Timema > Timema cristinae. The sequence continues at coordinate 3,253,959 of JBCFYV010000001.1, forward strand.
CATGGTGGACAGGTATCATGAAGATAGTAGAATATTGACTTGTGCTTGTGTTGCTCTAAGGAGGGTGTTGGCAAGGTGGTAGAGAATAGGAATGTGGGACAAGGGACCATATTAAAATAATCCCGGGTCCTGGTAGACGAGAAACAGCCTGGGTTTGGTTCCAGACGATTACAACTAGCACAGCTTCATGGAGACTCTTCAGTGGAGTGTTAGATAAAGTTAGTCCACACTAACTATAGTCAGGGGTGGTCTAGGCCACCAACTATAGTCAGGGGTGGTCTAGGCCACCAACTATAGTCAGGGGTGGTCTAGGCCATCAACTATAGTCAGGGGTGGTCTAGGCCACCAACTATAGTCAGGGGTGGTCTAGGCCACCAACTATAGTCAGGGGTGGTCTAGGCCACCAACTATAGTCAGGGGTGGTCTAGGCCACCAACTATAGTCAGGGGTGGTCTAGGTCACCAACTATAGTCAGGGGTGGTCTAGGCCACCAACTATAGTCAGGGGTGGTCTAGGCCACCAACTATAGTCAGGGGTGGTCTAGGCCACCAACTATAGTCAGGGGTGGTCTAGGTCACCAACTATAGTCAGGGGTGGTCTAGGCCACTAACTATAGTCAGGGGTGGTCTAGGCCACCAACTATAGTCAGGGGTGGTCTAGGCCACCAACTATAGTCAGGGGTGGTCTAGGCCACCAACTATAGTCAGGGGTGGTCTAGGCCACTAACTATAGTCAGGGGTGGTCTAGGCCACCAACTATAGTCAGGGGTGGACACCCCCACATTAAGTCTGACAACACAACGAATACTTAGGAATATGGCTCACACCCTTGTTCACATGGTACAAGGCATCGGGTTTTCAGTTATGACTAAGCACATCCCATTTTCATTCCCTTTCCACGACATTGCGATATACTTTCTCTAAGACTACCCATCCCTATTCACGTAGTTTAAACAAATGATAGGCTTACTTTTATAATGTATATACTCTTTTAAATACTGAGGTGTAAGAGTATAATTTTAAAAATAACTAGGGGGAATTTAGTTCTGGTCAATACAGCCGCCAATGTCTGTGTGACTAGAAATAATATATTTCAGCTAATATTTCCACACTTATTAAAAAGATCTGATGCATACACCTATTTTACTAATCTCTTTTAATTTATTTAAAACTTTGACTATCATAAATTTATTTAAGTTCTAATATAATACCTGTTTAAAATCAGCGGCTTTATTCCTGGTCATGTAATGCGTCCAATTGGCATTTGTTCAACAATGCTTGTAATTGGGACTCATTTATTAGAGACCCTCCGAATCTGGGAGCCCGAATTCAACTAAAGACTCTCAATGGCGTAAATTTTGTATCTACTATAAAGTGTAAACTGCTCCTATATTGAGGATTTAATTAAAAACACCATTTTAGTATATAATATTTAGTTTTTTAGTTAATACAATCTGATAGCCAAACCCTTCTTTCACCTCTGACAAGATGTGTATTAATCACAACTTGTGAATGTGTGGAGTTCCAGGCCTCCACCGTGGTTCGGATCCCACGTTAAACTGTAGGTCTTCCATTTCATCTCACAATAATCCTACCATTACACATTAGCGTAAGTGTGTACAACCCGAACGGGTAGTAAGACGCGGTGGTGATGATAATAATAATAATAATAATGAGTTAATACAACTATTTTAATATATCTTTTGATCGTGTTTTTGAAGGGAAAAAAAGGCCTGGGGACACCCCCCCCCCCCCAACGTAATTTTGGCAGCCACGTATTCCTGCACCTTTTTGGTTTAGGGGCTACTTGCCTGAAACATTTCAGCTACCTAGGTATTCTGGGCGTCGGGAGTATTCCGACTTGGTTTACTGGAAACTCTTAGCTCCCTCCCTCCCTCCCCCTCATTTTGGGAGGCCCCTTGGGAATATTCTGTCACCAAATACTATTGCACCCGTATGGCCTAAGGACTACCTGCCAGCAAAATTTTAGTTTCCATGCTCTTTTGGGCTTCGACAACTTTTCGACTTTGGTATCTTAGAAGCCCCCCCCCCCATGGAAATTTTCGATCAATATTTATTGTTTCATCCTTTTGGTTTAAGAGCTACCTGCCCAAAAATTTCAGCTACTTAGGTATTCCGGGTATAGGAATTTTTTAACTTTTTTTTTTTTCAAACCTTTCAATTTGGGGTTCCCCATGGGAATTTTTGGTCACCAAGTATACCAACACACATTTTTAGTCTGGGGCTACCTACATGAAAAGTTTCAGCTTTCTAGGTTTTCTGAATTTCCAGATTATTTCGGCTTAATAAAGGAACTGGTAATTATTATAGTGGAGATTGTGTATGTAAGAAGAATTTTTATTGTCAAACTAAAGAATAGCACAAGAAATACGAGATTATGTATAGCGTTATCATTCATCTTATAGAATTAAAATAATATATTATATGACAACTAGCAGATATTTCAATATTGCCCTATGTTTAATAATTGTATTTGAATTAAATAGTATTATAAATTCAATTGTAGAACACTAATAGTAGTTGAAATCAAAACAATGACTACAGTTGCTATTCTATTTTTATGGAAATCATTTGCTTCATGAATAGAAAAAACTAACACATTTATTTTATTCGTATCATTAACATGTTTAAATGAAATATGCCACATTAAATTAATGCTGGTTTTCCATTTTACACCCTGTTTGGTATACAAACACACAGTTTCTACTGTTTATTCTCTCTGTGTTTTCCCTTGTAAATTAATTTCTGTTATGTTATTTTTGTTAAAAGAATTACTCATAATATAAATTGAATAGTCAACCGACTCGGTCTTTTAAATACGTAATTACTTTGACAACTTTACTGTTTATTTATTTTTATTTCAATCACAGCTCCTAAAGCTTCGAATATTAATTATTTATTTGCAATTAAAATATATGTTATATATAATCTACTTACCTTTATTTCACTATATTAAATTTTCTTTTCTTTATTTTGATTCATAAACTGCTAACCCGCCATGCTTTTTTTTAAAGGTGATTTTAACGCTATCTGCTTTACAGAGTGGTTTATTTCGGAACTGCTATGATCTTAATTTATTTGATGTTCTTGGACGCTTACAACATCTGGTTGTCATTTGAAGAACTAATTGTCCCTAGCGGAAGAGATTATTACTCTCTTTTGGATTTTGGTGCGAAATTTAAATTAATTTTAAAGATTATTTATGTTTATTTATCAAATTATAATATTGAGTTATTTTTATAGTAATACTTTCACTGTCTAAAAAATTAAGATTTTTTTTGCTGGATTATTAATGTTTTTGTTTTTTTGACTGGAAAAAAATTGTAAGAAAAATAAGGAAGTACCCAGTGGGGCCGTCCTTTAATATTGAATTTTAGATAGTGAATTATCACTTTAGGCAATAAAAACTCTGTCAAAAGTAAGGGCTGACCTTTAAGGAAGGATAAACTTGAGTTTCCATGAAGTTTTAGTAAAATTTAAGCCACTGAAAAAAAATATTGCTACCATAGATCATCATTCATCAGTCTATATTATTGGGCGAGACCAAATTCATCATCCATCATTATTTGTTGCTAGGAGTTTAAATTACATTTTTGAAGAACTTCTTATTTTAACCTGTTATACAAATATTTCAAGCTTGGGGCTATTTCATCCAAGAGACTATTTATGTATCATAATTAATAACTACTATTTTCTCATCACAATTCAAGTGAGAATCTTACATTTTTTAAGTACTGCCCCAACAATACTTGTATTAATTTTGTAACATAGGAGGCATGTCTTTTTAGGTAGGGTTAATTTAAAGGTATTATTTATTTATTTTTCTCTTCGACAATAATAATAATTATTATTATTATTAGCACCGCGTCTTACTACCCATTCGGGTTATACGCACTTACGCTAATGTGTAATGGTAGGGTGATTGTGAGATGAAATGAAGGACCTACAGTTTAACGTGGAATCCGAACCACGGTGGAGACCTGGCATTCCCTTCGACAATAATTACAAACACACTATACATTTAAGTGTGTAATTTATTTATTTATAATATTAATGTGCATTGTGTTTTGATCATTGCATTTAATTTATAGATAGTTTCAGTAGGTCGGATGTTCATGTCAAGTATACTAATCTGCTCCAGGAAAATATGCAGTCAATTATTGTAAGTGTCCAACTTTAGTTAAAACTTTAGGTAAAGTCCAGGGGTCTTGAGTGGAGGGATTTTTCATATTACCGCTAAGCAGTTTCTGGGAATTTATTTAGTGAATAAAAAAGTCTACCTAACTCATAAAATAAAAGAGGTTGGTAGTTGGCGCTCAGTATTATATAAATTAAATTAAATTCATTTATTCATACCTAATAAATTTAAAAATTATATTATATGTTCATAATATTTTTTCACAACATATCCTCCAGTGGAAATGTTCAAGTCTGTCTAAATTAGATCCTCCTTCCATCCACCCTTGGAACTGTTCATCAAGTCTGTATAAATTGTGTTCCCCTTCAACCAATCCTTGGAACAGTTTCCTAGGACCGGGAATTGCGGTCTTTTAAAATATTTAAGGGTTCTTCCTCCGCACTTTCCATCCTTTGTTGTCCTTCTCTTGAAATGGTATCGAGTCATTGAGATTTAAAACGTCCTCTGAAGTGGAGGGTGGCCTATCATCCCCCCAATCCCATATAAAGGGGAAGGAATATTGAAGTTGCATTATAAAAAACAACTACTCACAATAAAACTATGCAGATAAGAATAAGTATATAATATTACAATCGTCCTGACCTATGAGACCATGATTTTGATCCCTGGTTGGAGCTAAAATTTATGTAATAATGGTCTAAAGTAAAGTTAATTTAGTCTGGCTTGCTGGTGGCTGGGAGGTCAAGATTATAATCCTGAATTTCCGAAATTGTTTTTCCACTCTACCACCAAGCAAATGGGGGAATGTCTCTTCTAAATACTACCTTCATCATCTCTATTACAATAGTGTAATGTCATGTGACACTAGAGAGTTTAATAAACTTAAAAATTTTACAAATAAAAAGGTTTATTTCATCCATTTTATGGAAATAATAAAATTATTGATATGTGATAATTGTATACTATGCATCTTAGATTAGCTTCGTCTGTAAATCATGTTATAGTATTCATAATTAATATTGTGATTTTATACATAGCAAATACGATAAAAACATATCATTAATTTCCGTAACATGTTTTATTTCAGCCCTCAAATTTCCCTGGGCACTAGTTCTTGAGACCACATGAACACGGTAGACTCCGAACCACGAATACCATGTTCACCCCCACCTCCATGTCTAACCATGTGATTGAATAGTAACATTATTTATTATCTATCAGAATAATGCAGTCAAATAGGAAGATTAAATCACCGAATATACTACTAATACAATATTTAATTAAAATTCATCTGTCAATATATTAAAATACACATAAATATATACAGTAGGATTTAACTAAGTCAACATTGGTTAATTCAATTAAATGGTTCGGTGTACCGCACAAAATTTCTCCTGCTTTTATCTTAAAGTTGAAATTTACTAAAAACTCGTAAGATTTGTGAAACGAAATAATAGGTCTTTACATTGTTGTTGAAACATTACACCAAAGATCATCAATTAAATAATATACCGGTACACTGTTACTTACTCTATTACATTATGAACTAAGAACACTTACAGAAATATTGAGAAAAGAGAAACATCTTTGTCCGCCTGTAGCATCGGATGGTTTACGAAAGACACAAAACAACAAAAATAGATGAGACTTACCCCGTTTGCTTGCTGACTGGGGCTGCGTGGAAGAACGACACAAAACCGTCAGACGCACCTTCACGGTACCGGGAAAATAGAACACTTGCAGGGTAAAATGTGACGTGAGTTCAACGAACATCTTGAGTTGATTGGACATGCGCAGTGAAGATATCCCCTTCGATAATGTTCTCGAACGGCCACGGACCTTCCCGGAGCTGTGTGACATGCGCAGTGAAGATATCCCCTTCGATAATGTTCCCGAACGGCCACGGACCTTCCCGGAGCTGTGTGGCATGCGCTATCTATGTATTCCTTGATGTTCTAGAATGTGACCTCCCCTTAATTTTCCCGTCTCTCCCTCCTCTGTGCTTTATAGTATATATACTGGCGTCTGTGCCAACAGAATTTACAATTGGGCCTAAGTCGTAACTGAGATAGGATAAGCTCCGGCTTTCTTCAAACTTAAAATGTAAGGTCAAAATTCACTCTAGGCAAATTTAACTTTTTTTTATTGTAAGACGTTACCTAAATTTCTTTTCGGCCTATTTTTCCTAAGATTCTAAATAATTTAGAAATAAATCTGACTGTTAGAAAATTAATTTATTGTTCTTTAGATGTCACTTCGTTGCTAGGTGATAGCGTCTTATCGCCAGTTGTTATAATTAATCGATTGTATCGATAAGTATATTTAATGGGTATCGATTTCGTGAATTGCTATATTTTAATAATGTTCTCGTGAACTATAATATATTTGAATTTAGATTTTTTATTGTCTTGCGACATGCCAATCCTGATGGGCAGATATTTAATATTTGAATTTAGATTTTTTATTGTTGTTTTTCAACATGCTAGTTCTCATGGACGAATATTTAATAATTGAATACATATTATCTTGTTATTTTTTGCATATAAGAAAGGCGTCCTATCAGGTGGACTTAGAATTAACTACGTTTATCTAAAGTTTCTTGTTGTAATGCCGTCTGGCTATGTTCATAACTTTTAATGAGTCTAATTTACATTTATACCTTTTATCAATATCTTATGTTAACGTTTAATTAATCTGATATATGTTTCGCCTCGGACTCTTTAACTTTGACTACAATTCGTTGTGGTATATGAATTTAATTTATATTTTTTTATATACATCTTCACTACAACAATGTTAACGTTGAATAGAACTGTTAAATATCTAATTGTGCAATTGCAAATAAGTATCCACTTATCATGACTTTACTAATATTTACTATATATGCCTCTCCATACCCTAGGTATTAGATCTGATATATTTCTATTTATTTATTGTGAGCTGATAGGCAGGTTGCAGTATCTCACTGCTTTCTAGAGGTAGACGGCCCCTTTTGAATAACCCTGCATCAGGTTTGAGTTGCGTGCTTCGATATTGGAATGTTTTGGGTAAAACATTCAAACCCTTGAACTCCATAGCACTCACTTCTATTGTTGTCCCTTTTTTTTATATTACTATTTGTATTATTTGAGCATCCTCCCCTTGAGGATGGTTCACGCCAAAGAACATAAGAAACAAATTCATTTTCAAAGACCTGAATTAAAAATAAGATACATTTACTTATAACTCAGAAACTATTAATTTAGTAAAAATATATTTCAAATAAAATTAATTTTATTTAATATAATAATAATAATAATAATAATATTTAGCACCGCGTCTTACTACACGTTCGGGCTATACGCTTTAAGTACTAATTACGCTAATGGGTAAGGAATTGGTAAGGTTGAATTAGAAGAAGTGAACCCGCATTTGCGTGGAGGGAGAGTGGAAAACCATTTAGGAAAAACCACCCCAGTTCACCCAACCGAGATTCGAACCTTGATCTCCCCGTCTTCAGCAGTCAAGCTCAACACGACTAGCGCGTTAGCCAACTACGACACCGAGGCGGGTTTTAATTTAATTGTCATACAACTTTACAATGATAAGTTAGTTTGTATCTAAAATAGTTGCGGATAAACAACGAGAATTCGAAAATTTACCGCACGTAAAATAACATCAAAGTCGTTTTCATGAGAAAATGAGAGTTGACATCTTGTTAATTATGATAAACAATGTCCAGATATAAAATTTAATCAAACTTTTTGGAGATAATTTTGAGAAAATCAATCTCTCTCTCTTTCTGCGTTTCAGTAAACTACCCTTAATTTTAGGGTTAGATATCTAATTCCAAAAACACCTCGGGGTAACCCTATGAAAAACCCTAAATATCAAGTTTTAGGCCAATTGGTAAAATAGTTGTGGTTCTAGTTGGAGGTACAGACAGACAGACAGACAGACAATATTGGGTTTGGGGGTTCTCGAGACGTCGACATCCATCAACATTTCGGGCTAGAATTTTCTTTATACAGCCGATGATCGAAACCGTTCCTTTCTGAGGAGAGACCAAATGTTGATTTCATTATATATATACAAATAATAACTCACAAAAAAAACTACAATCAGAACCACCAATCTGGTGGACTTGCGGTCTAAATGTCAGGATCACTTAGCCAGGCATTCCTGTGACAAAGAGGTCAGAGTTCGAATACTGGTCAGATATATTGAGGGGAGTTTCCTAAAGAATTTCTGTATCCCTCTCAACGAAAATTCGGATATATTCCTTCTACATTATACCTTCCTCACCACTTTTTATATGTACTCTCACCCTTCAGTGGGCAAATGGTCTAAGGCGTCATTCTCGCAATAGACTAGACTGCCGATGTCAGGACAGAAGCAGATTTATACTATAGGCCCGTTAGGCACTGGCCTAAGGACGGAGGCACATTTTGGATAGCATTATTTTAATTTTAATATTTTGTTTTTAATAATTACTTTTAAAAATTATTGACTAACATTATCGAAATAGTTTAAGTTAAGGTCAGAGCGACAATATTTTCTAAATAACTGCACTTTGTAGCTGACATCAGTCTCCCTTCATAATGTTAACTTAGGGCATGTACATGCCAGGTTTTATTTCGTCGAAATCTTTTCTTGAATACTAACTTTCGTTTCCCCCTCCCCCCCAAAAAAACCTCTTTCCTCCAAAACCTCTAACAAAAATTGGGTTTGGGGGAGGTGGGGTGCATATTACAACTGTGCCTAGGGGTGCAAAATTTGTAAATCCGCCACTGTGTCAGGGAGACGAGGTGGATTTTCCAAAAAGGTTTTACACTTTCTCTCCATACAAATTCAGGTACACTTCCTATAAATTTACCCTTCCAGTCCTTTGCTCTTTAGTGTAATTAGTTCATATAACCAATATGGTGCATACGCTGTGAAAGAAACCACAATCATACCTCATCGTTAAAACAAACTAAACTAAAATGGTTTCATTTTTAACCTGAAGTGATTGTCCAGCTCCCTCGACATCCCAAATCCCCCTTAAATTAAACCCCCCTCCCTCCCGGAGTGTGTCCGGACTAATCCTCCCCCTGACCGCGCCACTAAGCCAGGAGTACCAACGTTCCGCCATCTCATGTCTCTAGAGAGAAAGCTCTGTGTAAGAGATTTCTTTGATCGGGCGGTACGCGGACAATCCCCGCGCCATGTCCGGCGGGGGGCTCTTGAACCCGCGGATTAATTGGCTTTCAGGAGGCCAACAGGTGAACAGCTCGAGTACACCCTGTTACAGCGGCAAGGATTGCCGGGAGGGTCGAGAACATACCAGTGGTGTAACCAGGCACGTAGCAAGGGGGGATCATTCCTCAAATATTCTCAGACGACGGTCAACTCAGGGCTAAACAACGGGGGGAGGGGGACGGATGTATCTGACCTGCACAAATAGTAGAAATATTTAAAAATTTCGTATAAAAATACATTGAAGTAGACCTATTCTTGCATTCACTAATATTTGATACTTTGTTTATGAATTTTAATAGAAAAATACTAATTTTACAAACATTGTTATAAAAACTAACACAATTTATATTATTATTATTACTATTATCACCGCGTCTTACTACCCGTTCGGGTTATACGCACTTACGCTAATGTGTAATATAAGGTGATTGTGAGATGAAATGGAGGACCTACAGTTTAACGTGGGATCCGAACCACGGTGGAGGTCTGTCATTCCCACATTCACAAGATGTCTTGTCAGAGGTGAATGAAGGGTTTGGAAATCAGATAAATCTGTGCCTGGACCGAGGATTGAACCCCGGACCCCCAACAGAGAAGTCCAACACCTTACCCCTAAACCACTAGTTCACCCAATTTCTAATAAAATTCACTAAAAAGTATATTAGTTCTTAGTGAATGCAAGCATGGTCAAATGTAATATATTTTTGTTTGGATTTTAGGGGGTTGGTCTTTAGCCCACGGGTCCAATCCCCCCCCCCCCCCTTTCCGATACGGGCCTGGGTGTAACGGTACCAGCCTGTATTGTTGATTAAGATGAGATGCGCCAATAAATAACGTGTTTTTACGGTTATTATGAAAAAAACTTTGTTTTGTCAAAATAAATAAAATGTGACTACATTAGATATATTTCGTTTAATTTTCTACTCCCAGTAAATTTAACAGTTCTTGAATATCTGTTATTAGAATTGCGCAATTTAACCAGAAACTTTTAAAATAAGAATTTCTTGTCAAATCACGCAATGGCCATGACAGATACCAACAAACTTTAAATATGTAGAAAATTCAACTAAATGTACATTCTGTTTATCCTAAAAGTTGGCACTGCTGCCTTGACCGATTAATGTATGACACTATCTTGTTCTGTAGCCCTTCAAGGCAGGACTACCAACTTTTAGAGTAAATGAAGTGTTCCTAATGAAGTAATATTTGACTAATTCTGGTCAAAAGATATTTTTTTTGCCATAACAATTTAAAAATCACGAACTTTAACCCACGTTCCCTCCAAACCCACCTTAATTTATACTCGTGAATTGTTATACTCATCAAGTTGAACATTTATTGATCAGCTGTCAGTAGAAACACAGTCCCGTGCAACATATATTGAGAGTGTTTGGTCGAATGGGACCGAATGGAGGAATATACAATACCAGAACAGTTTTTATACGCTTTGCTTCTCCTGGCAGTTCCACACCACGTCACTGCAGGACACATTTAAATTTATTGAATTCAATCATTCCAAGCTGAATTATTATTACTAATGCTACCGATGAAACACAATCCATATTCACTTTATGTCTTCTATTTCCCCCCCCCCCCTGCACCTGATTATCCGTCAGGTAATTCTGAATTTATTGACAATAATTTGGAACGCATGAGAATTGAGAGTAAAAATACCCACACATCTCTAGAGGGGGCCTTAGTTGAAAAACACTTAATAATACCAATAGGGATTCGAACCATAATCTTCCCATTACCAGAAAACCAGATCATATGAGCCTAGCGTTTAGTCGGCGTGCCCACAGACGCTGTCAACAAATATGGTTATAAATATTAAACTAAGATACGTAAGTATAAAATTAGAGGGCAAGTTATTTTAATATTTGAAAATATGTTTATATCAACCTACTTTTCACCTAAATGTTTTAGAGCAATTGATCTTGCTGCGAGTTATAAAATTTTAATAAAATAATTTAAAAAATGTCTCGTCAAAATTCAAGGTCTGCGTGAATGAGCTTTAATAGACATTAAATAGTCGTAAGCAGATATTCGTTGGATTTTGATTAAAACTTTTGAAAAGTTGTGAATCAGTAGAGTTCCAACTTTCCTACATTACAAATATACATTAACATAAATATGTTGCACATATATTCCAGGGAGCTTGTTTTGCTCTAGATGTCGTTGATAAACATTCCTCGATGTTTCAAGGAGAAGTTTTTAAGGGATACTCATATTGCGTACATATTCACGTAAACAACACATTAACACATGTGACCTCGGCTATCTTGGGTTAAAGTGCTCGCCTTAGGACCTGATTTTCGTGGGTTCAAACCCAGCCAGGGTCAACCGATTTTTCTTGAGGGATAAAAATCCCTAACACAACTTCCTTTGTAGGGAAAGTAAAGCCATCAGTGCCATGTTGATTGTGATGTGCAAAAGAACACAGGATTATATGTGAAAATATCTTTCCCGGTAAAATAGGTGTGCCATTTTGCTCTCGCTCATAGAAATTATGTGATGATATAAATTATTAGTCAGGTCAGAAAGTGCACATTAAATAGCTAAAATAAATTATATGCTAAGCTAAGTATAGTAAAATATAGGAATAAAAACTCCAACCTATACAAACTTATTATAATAATAGGGTGAGTTCAGGAACCAAACAAATTAAACTTTAGCACCTAAACATCTCATGTATGTCCCTGTAAGGTGGTTTGAAGGAACACCTCATGTATGTCCCTGTAAGGTGGTTTGAAGGAACACCTCACCGTATAGAAGGTGTGAACATCTCATGTATGTCCCTGTAAGGTGGTTTGAAGGAACACCTCACCGTATAGAAGGTGTGAACATCTCATGTATGTCCCTGTAAGGTGGTTTGAAGGAACACCTCACCATAGAGAAGGTGTGAACATCTCTTGTATGTCCCTGTAAGGTGGTTTGAAGGAACACCTCACCATAGAGAAGGTGTGAACATCTCATGTATGTCCCTGTAAGGTGGTTTGAAGGAACACCTCACCATAGAGAAGGTGTGAACATCTCATGTATGTCCCTGTAAGGTGGTTTGAAGGAACACCTCACCATAGAGAAGGTGTGAACATCTCATGTGTGTCCCTGTAAGGTGGTTTGAAGGAACACCTCACCATAGAGAAGGTGTGAACATCTCATGTATGTCCCTGTAAGGTGGTTTGAAGGAACACCTCACCATAGAGAAGGTGTGAACATCTCATGTATGTCCCTGTAAGGTGGTTGAAGGAACACCTCACCATAGAGAAGGTGTGAACATCTCATGTATGTCCCTGTAAGGTGGTTTGAAGGAACACCTCACCATAGAGAAGGTGCGAACACCTCATGTATGTCCCTGTATGGTGGTTTGAAGGAACACCTCACCATAGAGAAGGTGTGAACACCTCATGGGCGCTGTCTCCCTCTCATGTCGGCTCGTTCTTCTCTAATTACAACTTGTCTTGCGGGTAATTATCCAGCACCTCTCCATACCGGGTAACATCTACACAAGGACCGTTCCATGTTCCGGAATGTTACATCAGAATCTTCTGGTTACCTGGAGGAACAATATTAAACTGTATGTTTCTAGCGAAATACTAACGTTTCTCATAACATGTGTACAACATATTATGTCCTTGGCATTGAATACTTAGGCGCGCGCTCCAACGGTGTTTGAAACATAAAAAACAACAACAAATAGAAGACACCAATTACCCTCAGGTTTAACACCTAATTGTAATTTTATGGCCTTATTTATGTCACCTTATAATCATATCTAATATCTTCTTTATTTGGGTAAGTTAAATCCAGACACTTTTCCTAAATTTAATCCACTTAATAATAAAGAATTTACATTTAATACTAATGTGCTAGAAACTTATTAATAATATATATACAAAAATATTTCTCACATACATGTTTGTACATTTATGAATATATTAAAATAAAATGAATGTGAAAAGTAGAACTAAATAAATGAGGGAGAAGAGAAAAAAAAATTAGGGCACACACAAATCACATGTCATTATACTGCGTAGTATATCTAAACATGATAAAGATAGTTAATAATTTAATTATATTCATTATTATTATTATTATTATTATTATTAGCACTGCGTCTTACTACCCGTTCGGGTTATACGCACTTACGCTAATGTGAGGGTGATTGTGAGATGAAATGAAGGACCTACAGTTTAACGTGGAATCCGAACCACGGTGGAGGCCTGGCATTCCCCACATTCACAAGATGTCTTGTCAGAGGTGAAGGAAGGTTTTGTAATCAGATAAATCTGTTCGGGACCGAGGATTGAACCCCGGACTCCCAGAACAAAAGTCCGACACCTTACCCCTAGATCGAGAGGTCACCTAATTATATTATTTTAAGATAACTTCTTTTGTAACTGCTGACCATATAAAATGTATTTCTTCAGTTTATAAAACTATTTAGGAAGTAGATCTAAGAGCCTGATTTGGACAGCCGATGGCCGAAGACCCCAAATGTATTATTTTTTGAAATGGGATCCACGCCACCTCTCTGATAAGCTGTAAATCAATGGTTTGGGGTCCAGCTCTCCAAGGATATGCGGTGTTGTATAATTACTCCCTCTGTTCCAGACTAGCAACTTAGGGAACTAAGCAACTTAGAGAACTAGGAACTTAAGGGCCCCATACACGGTCAGTTCGGACTGTCTGGTCCACATTACAATCTGGTTAAGTGTAGGTGTTTACAAGTTTTTCGTGTGTAAAATTTCCTCAGTTTATGACTTGCCTGCACATGCAGCGATTACATACGTCTTGGAGAAGAAAGCCTGGGTATCAAATGTATTTACTTTACCAAGAGGTTCGAGAATAAGCTTTCTCCTTCAAATCACGATTATGATACGCTTTACTTGCTACCTTCCACAATGAAGGGAAGTTTCTACCGCCACACACGTCAGTTCTGTCTGCAGGCAATCGGACTCAGCAACACCGTTGCTGTGTCCCACGACGTCATCGCTGCACAGACGTCCGAACACCCGTCACAGCAACGATTGGCCTGCTGCTCCCCCACGCACGTCAGTTCTGTCTGCAGCAGACTGTCGGACTACACAGTCCAACAGTCAACGTGCTGTGCTTCCCCCACGCACTCATTCTGCTGCAGCAGATCGAATACCACAGTCCAACAGTCCAAACGATTGGCCTGCGCTTCCCAGCACGCATTCGTCTCGCAAACTGTCGACTACCCCAGCCACGTCCAACGATTGCTGTGCTCTCCCAGACGTCAACTATGTTCAGGCCACACGGATGGCTAAACTGTACGTGTATGTCAATTCAGTATTTTTGTAATAAATTCGTAATTTTACTCCCTTGTTCTATTTTATTCTAATACCGCTTCTTACTACCCATGTATCCATATTCAACCTACTTCTTTATTTTATTTTTTACACCGCGCTCAGTACCTGTTCAGGCTATACGCATATATACTAATTAACACAATGAGTTTTGAGTTAGGAATAAGGAAGGTTTAATATAGAGAAGGTGTATCTACGTTTGTGTAGGAAAAGGGAAAACCATTTACTAAAAAAAACATCCTCAGTACATCCTACCGGGGTTCGAACTCTGCCATAGTATATTGCTAAATTGACACCTAAGACCATACAATTTATCCATTATATTATTATTTCTGTTATTTTCTCCGATTAGATCACATATTTGGGGATCTATGTTATATGCCTAGTTTTGAGGGGAAAAAGAGCAGAGGTTTATGGGAAATCTTATATCCTAAGTTACTCTTATGTACAGTAGTTTGAAGGTCATGTGTTTATAAAGTGAATATTAGAGATTATATTTCCATTCACAGTAACGACATGAAGAGTGTAATGTGGTGTCTGGAAACTGCCGATTGGCTACAGCTTGTGGACCACCCATTGCTGGCCAAAGGTCATTTACTCGATACACTTGTTGGATAGAATTACGGCACAGGAATGTACCGATGTCAGTAGGTGGCAGGTGCTAGGAACCCACAAAACTAGTCCCTGCTCAACCTATAGTTGTGTTTGTGACACAAATATTTATCAAACAATGGAAAGATGTGTATTGTCCTTGCAACATGTCCATCTATCCATATATATCTACAGCAGTTGAAGAGAGAGAGATGAAGGTTTAATTGATAGAAATTGTGCCCTCATTTGCCAGGAAGGAGATTGAGAAACCCTCCGAGGAAACCCAATCACTATATCTGGTTGGAATTATAATCTCAGCCTTTCTGTCACTAGGAATCCAGACAATGTGACAGTTGTCCTGTTCCGCGATACTAAGAACAATTTCCAAATCAGTTGTAAAAAATTGTACTAACAACATATTAATTTCCAGTACAGACATGTTTTAATAAAATTTCCCGCACTTATGGATTTGCTTCACCTGATGGGCTTGAAATATTGGATCAGGTTCAGTAACCAACAGGTTCCTCCAATAGTTATCTACTTTTATATTTTAAACTCGCTTTGCTCCGCCCCAAACCCCCAGGGAGTTTTCTTTGAGAGTGAGTGTAAACTAATGTAATTCCAGAGCCGTTTTCTTATAGGTTTTACCGTTTAGTCACAAAAGACTTCCAAAGAAAGGTCCACACTGACTTTAAAATTGCTACGCCATTTTGAATTTTTTTTCAGGGGTTAAAAGTTAAATTTAACTTTTTATACTGTTCCCGTCGGTTACAGGCTAGAAGCTATAAGTTTGCAAAATTTCAAGTTTCTAGACCATCTGGAAGTGGGTAAACATTAATGTCAGTGAGTGAGTTAGTCAGCCGTGTGGCTACTGGTGAAATTCCTTCAAAATTCATGATAATATGCAACGGATGAGAAGTTAATTCAAAAACAGCTGTTCCTCAGCCAACGTTACCAAGAGCGTAGATAGGTGGGGGCCCGGACCCCCCCCCCCTTTTGAGGGGTATCCACAAATTAATACATATATAAAACCTCATGTTTAATTGTTTTACCCTTACTGCAGTTTTAAATGTATACGTCATCAACCAAATATTAGTTAGTGAATATTTTAATATTTACCTTCAAGATACACCTCGTGAGACTTCCAAATGTAAAATTAACTCTGTCAACATTTCACACACTGTGCTTCTTTCCTCATATGGTACATTAATACAGTATTGTAAAATAAAGGATGTTTCTTAGAAAGAGCCGACTAGGTGGGTTCCGAGAAAATGAGGCAAACATTTCACTATCAACTGTAAGATCCTACTTGAGGAATCACACTAAGTGAAGAGCAGCTTAAATAACGGAACAACTTTCAAACGTGGAGTTTGTAGCTTATGTTTACTACCTTCCTTTACCCATCATCTCCAACTGTCAGAAGTGGAGTTAGTAGCTTATGTAGGTAGGTTTACTAACTTCCTCCACCCATCATCTCCAACTGTCAGAAGTGGAGTTAGTAGCTTATGTAGGTAGGTTTACTACCTTCCTCCACCCATCATCGCCAACTGTCAGAAGTGGAGTTAGTAGCTTATGTAGGTAGGTTTACTACCTTCCTCCACCCATCATCTCCAACTGTCAGAAGTGGAGTTAGTAGCTTATGTAGGTAGGTCTACTACCTTCCTCCACCCATCATCTCCAACTGTCAGAAGTGGAGTTTGTAGCTTATGTAGGTAGGTTTACTACCTTCCTCCATCCATCATCTCCAACTGTCAGAAGTGGAGTTAGTAGCTTATGTAGGTAGGTTTACTACCTTCCTTCACCCATCATCTCCAACTGTCAGAAGTGGAGTTTGTAGCTTATGTAGGTAGGTTTACTACCTTCCTCCATCCATCATCTCCAACTGTCAGAAGTGGAGTTAGTAGCTTATGTAGGTAGGTTTACTACCTTCCTCCACCCATCATCTCCAACTGTCAGAAGAGGAGTTAGTAGCTTATGTAGGTAGGTTTACTACCTTCCTTCACCCATCATCTCCAACTGTCAGAAGTGGAGTTTGTAGCTTATGTAGGTAGGTTTACTACCTTCCTCCACCCATCATCTCCAACTGTCAGAAGAGGAGTTAGTAGCTTATGTAGGTAGGTTTACTACCTTCCTTCACCCATCATCTCCAACTGTCAGAAGTGGAGTTTGTAGCTTATGTAGGTAGGTTTACTACCTTCCTCCATCCATCATCTCCAACTGTCAGAAGTGGAGTTAGTAGCTTATGTAGGTAGGTTTACTACCTTCCTCCACCCATCATCTCCAACTGTCAGAAGTGGAGTTAGTAGCTTATGTAGGTAGGTCTACTACCTTCCTCCACCCATCATCTCCAACTGTCAGAAGTGGAGTTAGTAGCTTATGTAAGTAGGTTTACTAACTTCCTCCACCCATCATCTACAACTGTCAGAAGTGGAGTTAGTAGCTTATGTAGGTAGGTTTACTAACTTCCTCCACCCATCATCTCCAACTGTCAGAAGTGGAGTTAGTAGCTTATGTAGGTAGGTTTACTACCTTCCTCCACCCATCATCTCCAACTGTCAGAAGTGGAGTTAGTAGCTTATGTAGGTAGGTCTACTACCTTCCTCCACCCATCATCTCCAACTGTCAGAAGTGGAGTTAGTAGCTTATGTAGGTAGGTTTACTAACTTCCTCACCCATCATCTCCAACTGTCAGAAGTGAAGTTAGTAGCTTATGTAGGTAGGTCTACTACCTTCCTCCACCCATCATCTCCAACTGTCAGAAGTGGAGTTAGTAGCTTATGTAGGTAGGTCTACTACCTTCCTTCACCCATCATCTCCAACTGTCAGAAGTGAAGTTAGTAGCTTATGTAGGTAGGTTTACTACCTTCCTCCACCCATCATCTCCAACTGTCAGAAGTGAAGTTTGTAGCTTATGTAGGTAGGTTTACTACCTTCCTCCACCCATCATCTCCAACTGTCAGAAGTGGAGTTAGTAGCTTATGTAGGTAGGTTTACTACCTTCCTCCACCCATCATCTCAACATACCTACTTACTCAAAACATTTAGTATCTTTATAAAGTTTGAAAGAAAGAGCACGGTCAGGGTGGCTCCGAACCACTCTAGAATATGTTAGTGGACCTCCCCCCCCTTATAAAAATGAGCTTTATACGCCCATGAATGGTACTAACAGCTGAATATCCCCAATGCGACTTGTCCCACTATTGCTAGCGCCACAAGACAAGGACGGAGCCTGTTGTAAGAGAGAGAGAGGCAGTGATTATAGGTTTCAGGCTTGTGTGGCCCATGTTAGATTATTCTAAGGTTTGTATTGATATTTATTTATCGCTGTATGTAAAACTGGTGACCTTGGTGGACATATCGTGGCGGCTACATAGGAATAACGGGAGTGGTAATTATTATTCCTTGTTTAAGTTGAAATTGTGTTGCTTACGTAAGAACAAAGCTATTTGAGGGGGATTTTTTCATTAACGTATCTATTACAATTTTATTATCCAGCCAAGATATTCACATTTAAAAACAATAACGAACTAACGATTAGGGATGTAGATTTTAGAGGAAATGCACCCACACTTGCTTGAAGTAAGAATAGAAAACCATTAAGAAAGAAATAACCTTATTTAATCCGACCAAGATTAGAACCCCAGTCTTCCAATCACTGGCGCTCCAGACTAAAAGAAACTTACATTTTGCCCACTACATCCGTATGACATTTTTATTTAGCTTGTTCCCTTGAAAGAACATTTTATTTAATATGATTTTAAATAAAAGTACTGTACGTCTACAGTCCACGCATCTTTTAATAATTTAATGTTTTACAGACTTCAACACAAATTTGGCCGATGCATAGGAAGCATAATTTTTACCCATTCTATTACCAGGTTTATCCAAATTTGATTAACTCTTAGATTCGTTTTTGGTGCTAAATGATATTGAAAAATCTCCTCAACGCTAATCTACCTTTACTATGGTCGTAATCTTGTGTAACAGTTTAAATAAAAATAGCAATTATTTAACTATAGATCCTGTATGGAAAATAGTTATTATTTCTGCATATAAGTTGACCTTGATTTTTATAGAATAACAATTGGTCTTGCAGAAAATTGTAAACACAAAAAATAATATGAGATATTAAAAGGTTACACTTCAAACCCTTTGGAAAGTATTTAAGTACAGTTATGTAATGCACATAGCATACTCTTACTTGTGAGTAAAACCAGAGACTATTGCCGGTTGCCTTGGAATTTGTCAACAAGAGCTGAAAATTGACAGTGTTTACTTAAAATACTATAATATATTATTATAATAACGATTGCATTAAAAGAAAAATTACTCTGCAATTAAGTATAAAATACGATTGATCAACTTTAACTTATTTATATTATATTAGCTAAGACTTGGATGTATAGTTGTTAAATAACTAATAACTTGAAATAATATTGGATAAATTAAATAATAACAGAACATACCTGACAAAGTACACAATAAATAACATGAAATAATTACAATGGATACAGTACACACGTGACTTGTTTAAGATCATTATGTATTTAGATTTAATGGATATAAAATGATCGATATAAGATTATTAACAACACAAATTTAATAAATAACGAATGAATACACGTGGAAATCTACAGGATAAAACGATTATAAAACACATTAAAATGGACATAGAAACATGTGTGAGAATCAAACAAAAATATATTTAAAAAATAGGTAAAAGTGAAATACTTGAAATGTTTATGGCAATTAAAAATACAAATATAATTTGATAGTTACCTTTAGATGTAATCATCCATGCCATTGGAGGAAAGAACATTATTCTATTAATGAAGTTAAAGCTTTCTCTAAGATTTATAATACTGTTTTACACATTTTTACTGTAATGATGGCCAGATTATTAAATAAAAGAAGTTCCATTGACATTTGAATAGTTATTGCTATAACTTTTGCAAGTGAAAATCTTCACACAATGAAATCGGTAAAAGTGAATATTTGGAGGACAAAACATATAATAATGTTTGGGACAGTATAAAAGTTATCAAATATCCGGTTAACCATAATTTCAATAATGGTCTGGTATCGACTTAATTCAATCGTTAACTTACTCATGATCACAGCTAAGTTTGGTCTTAGGGTGGTGTTTATACTGGTAGTTCAGGTCGACTGTTAGAATATCGATTCTCTTGTAAAGAGGGAAGGTCGATATTAAGAACTTAGAAAATCCCCTAGTCGACCTGAACTGTTTGTTATTAGTCTAGTGGGAGAATGTTTGACTACCTAGACTGGAATATGATCACAGCCGTTAGACACATAGTTTTAGAAAACTAAATGGAACTGTAAAAATGTATTCCCTAGGCCCTACTTTACTAAGGTTTGTTAATAAGTGTTTATTCATCCAAAACAGTTCCCAGATCATGGCTTCCAATAAGGTTTAAACAGTCATGGTAATAATACGATGGATGGTATTAGCGTACCCAAGCTAAGAAAGTATTAGCTTTATTTGAAAGTTGACGTCTTGTCCTTGAATATGATCCCCGAAAGTACAGCCCGGCAAAGAAGTCATCGTTCCCTCTGACACAGTAGTCCTGATGTCTCTTCATATGTGCCTGGCTACCTGGCCGTGAATTGGTTGATGTTATCTTCGAGCGAGTTGAGAGTAGTTGCTACAGATGTGGTAATATCCCAGACCCGTCTGTGATCTCATCTAAACGACCTCTTCACCCCGCGTATTCTCCTGGTGCAGCCGATGGTGATCTTGAAACCATCAGCAGGCTCGTTCACTTTTACTGCGCCTCCTAAAACCCTTGCTTGACACTAACACTAGTTAGAGCTGCCCTATACTCTGGCTTCGTTTCCAAAACACACCGAAAGGCACCCCACACCCCGTCACAATCGTCTGCAGAGAGCCCGGGGTTGGATGATAGACATTATCGTCATACAGTCATACGTTCAGCATAATGATTCCCCTGCTTCTAGTGATAATACATATATCCGATAGAATGCGTGGTTTCACCTCGACTCTTCTTAACGGGGCGTTTTTTTTAAATCGCAAATATAATATCATTCTATTTATTTTTTGAAATTATTTTCTAGACAATTATTTATAGCAAAATAAGGAATTTTGAATACACCCTAATTGTTTGGAATTGTAGTAACTAAGAGCAAAAGTTTATAAAACGCAAACAAAAACGGTTCGTTTTGCAAGTCCAAAAGTATTGCAAGTAGAATTAAGACCCGGCATGTCAAAGTTTCAGCCCACAAGTCACGTGTGTCCCCACCCATGATTCTGTGTGGCTTGTGAACCCAAACTTTAGTAACGTGCTTAGGAAATCCAAGAACCTGATGGTAAAATATCATAGCTGCTTTCAATTGCAGTACATTAATATGTGTGAAAATAGGTTATCTGATGTTTGGTTTGATTTCTAGGATAAAGGTTCTCAAACAATGCTTGATAATAATATCAATAACATAGAAGTAGCCGGGCTAACTATGCCAAAGAGCACCACAATATCTTTATTGCAGACAAACAGCCAGTCTTGATAATGGCAGCTGTATAGACACTTACGGTTATATTATACAGGATGGCCCACGGAAAAGTAGCCCGCCCCTTATATCCAGCAGACGCCTCACTCTGAATTGGAGGTCAATCCCCCTCCACCCATATTGTGACATGAAGAATGAGCAAGTGAACTGCTTGTCTAAATATTTATTAACTCAATAGAACGCAGCCATTGATATAAAAATATATAATCGTTATAGAAGTTGTTAAGTGTAACTTGCATCCCACATTCTGATGCTGTGAATTTTGTTTTGGATACGGTTAACGATATCCCTAAAGCATGTTTTACAGAATACTGTTTCGTCAGACAGTGATTTTGAATACGGTCATAGTTATAACAAGAGAACTGGTGTCTGTTAAAGTAAGAAACTTTGTCACTAACTTTACAAGTCGTCCATCAGGACTTAGAGGACAGAGCCCGAAGAACCTCTTACCCGAGTCTTGCCCGTCTACAAGTGTGAAACAATATAACATACGTAGATAAGTCTAATGATATTTGATCTCACCTACACTTACCTAAGATACAAAACAAATCGGTACTCGAATGGACAATTCATTGCTGAAGTTCCTCATGGCAGGATGTAATCTCACAACCGTAAAATTTTCAAGTCTAGAACCATCTACTGAATTATAAAAATGTATCCAATTTGGTTACTCGATTCTTAGAAACAATGGTTTTCCCCAATAAAACTCTCAACATTTATTTACTCGTCACCCAGATAGACTACGTTTCAACACTCGTACCACCAGCTTCAGTGGACGACGGTCTAGGTAGTCAGTCTCGTGTTATACTGGCCGTCTCATTACGAGAAGATAGTTATATAACTTATTGTGGAGATGTAAATAGAATAAGAATCAACAGAACAATGGCAGATAAGCAGGAATTAGAACATAAACATAGCAGGGGACAGAATTAGGGCTCTAGGGGAAATATACAAGATTCCAAGTAACGTTCTTACCTTGACAGATTAAGAACGTTCATCATAGCAGACTCAACTCAGATCCCGGCTCGTGTAGATATGGGAGTAAAAGGGAAAAGAGAAGACCAAGATAAGCAGAAATAGTGTGCAGTACATTCGTATTTGAATGATTAGTCGATATTTCTCGCGGTGACGGTGGGGGACAAAGCGACAAAGTTTGTTGTTAATAACTACAGTATGTCCCTGTTGTGACAAAATAAAGATTTGTGCACAATGCTTAGACTGCGAAGCCATTCTAAAATGGTCAAAAAAACCTTTCGATACAGTTTTTATCCTAATATAATTTGATATTGTGTAACACACTCTCAGTTCTTTACCTCGTAGCAATAGGACACTAACAAAATACTACAAGGATAAGAGGGAATAAGCTAACATAATAATAATAAAGAGAGAATAGCATCAGCAAGAGTTAAATGTAAAGAGTAATTTAATTCATTCAAAAATAACAGACAGTAATTTAAGTGGCCTTAACTTTATCTAGTAGAACGAAGAAAAACATAGTTGATTACATTATTGCTAAAAAAAGATTAATTCAATTAGACCAGGTTAGCTATATATATTAATAAAGCTATTAAAACAATTAATAACCAAAGCTAGAAGAACTTTCTAAACTGTTACAAAAGCGTCTGAACATCTACAGACATTTATAAAATATATTTCTAATGTAAAGTTATATCTTTATATTCCATACTTTTACTTCGAATTCCACGAGAATATTCTAATTCTACACAAAATGAAATGTACCTTCAAGTACTTCAATAAACATTTATACTACAAACATTATGTTAACAAACACCTCAAACCTAAAGTAAACTCTCGCGGGACTACTTGAATCAGCATCATTCAACTACTGAACAAAGTCTAACAATTGATATTAAGTTAAAGAACATTTAGAAGTTTGCAACATTTCAAATATAAATATATGCGAAGAATAGCCAAATTTACGTTACACAAAATATTGAAATGTAATAAATGATTTTAAATATATAACAACAAAAGCTAAGATAATACGGATAGTCTAATATCCAGATTATTAAGAAGATAATATTTATATATTTCAATTAACATTTCGTTAAGTTGAAAAAGCAAAAATTGAGAATTTACTAACATCTTTAAGAAACAAGCCCTTAGGTGGCGACACGAAACTGAAGTTACTTTTAGTCAGAAAATAGCATTTAAATAATGCCCATATCTAATAAACAAATATCAGCCTATCTTGACTATAAAAAGAATTAAATAGCTAAATTTCCATAATTAAAACTTTTAAGAAGAACAAAACATATTTACAGAGTATTTATTATAACTTTCCTTCTCAGAGTCCAGATTTTTGCAAGTCGTCTCCTAACGATATAAAATAATAAACGCAGTCCGTCCATTATGGCATCGAGTTCAAAAGTACAATATAAATAAATATTACAGAGGTCCATCCTCTATGATGCCGAATTCAAAAGTCAGCTTACATCTTCCACACGTTCATAATATATAGTGGTCTTACTGCGTAGTTATGATAGGGGGGAATAGTTCAAACTAAGTCGGTGACGTAACATTTTGGGAGGATAACGCTCTCTTTCTCACGTAGGCCATCGTGCTTGTTGGTCGCTCCGTACAGACGATACTCGAGTTTGTTGTCAAAAATCTTTTTTACTGCTTGGCTGCTGACGTCAGAGATCAGGTGATGGTTGCACAAACCATCCAAAAGAGGGCAGCCATGTCCGCGTGCACTCTTCGCCAGGTGTGAAGAAAATCGCCCATCAGATATGTCTAAACCGGGCTGGTCAGAACATCAAGTGCTGATACATCAAGGCAAAGTTGCCCCGCTCCTTGATTATGGACGTTTTGAAGTCAGCCAGGTCACTAGGCTGTGCAAGCCAGTTTATACAGAGGGTACGTATATGAACAGTTTACACTGTAGAGAGTTGATAGTGAATTATATTGAATTATATTGTTTGTATATTACTTGAAGTACATGGAACTACAATAGTGAAGAATACTATTGTAGGTGATTTGAATTTAATGTCAACGTTTCTTGGAGTGGGTAGTATGAATCGGACGATAGTCTATGCAGCATCGGATTGGGTGAGGCTTCGATTGTAAAATACCACCCCTGTATTGTTACAATTTCAACATTGTTAATCATTAGGAACTTCTATTAACTCTTTTATCTCCGATTAATCCGAAATGATCCACTGTTCTTGTGAATGTACTATTTCTAGCCGACTGTCTCACAGAGTTGATTGAGTGCTATGCACGCTCTTAAACTATATTGTAAGCTACACCATAGTGAAACCAAGCAAGGTAAGCAGTCATGTACTCGTACCTTTCAGGGTTTAAAGAGAGTACCGATTTTGATGTCGAGTTTTTAACTAACATTTAATTAGCGTCAAATATTGCATATAACTTATCAGTAAATATTTTAATGTTGATGTGTGATTTTGGCGACTGCAAACAAGTAAGTTGTTTTTGAACTCTCATAGATGTGTCGTTTTTTAAATTGTATTTATTGTTACTTTCAATTTGAAGTAGTTATTATCTACCTGTCCACTGTTATCAAGAGAACACGACGTTGTTTTCTGAGTTTGTAAAACAAATAGTTCCTCACTTATCATGAGACAACTGTATGTATCAGTCGCATTCTACAAATGCAGCGACACACAGCCTAGCATTGAACCACTATACATCTAATAAAATGTTCTTTAACGTTTGTCAACGTTCATAGATTCTGGACAGGTAATTATACTCTTTTTACATGCCATTGTTTAAATTATATTTAATAATATCCACGGAATTAATTTCATCCCTAATATGTGACCAAGAGTCTTATAACTGCCATTCAAACTGTCCACCGGTTTATTTTAAATTTAAGACTACTTTATATACGTTCTACTTAGACTACTTATTTACGTACTCAATGGCACTAGGAACTCTAAATTTCATGGCTGTACTTACAAAAAAAGACCCCTATCCCTATCTTGGGCTAGTTCTATCCAGTCCACTCATTACACCTATCCTATCTTGAGCTAGTTCTATCCAGTCCATCTCATTACACCTATCCCTATCTTGAGCTAGTTCTATATCCAGTCCATCTCAGTACACCCTATCCCTATCTTGAGCTAGTTCTATCCAATCCCTCATTACACCTATCTATTAAGTTCTATCCATCATGTATCCCTCATCTGAGTTAGCTTTTCCAACGATTACTCCATTTGTAATTATTTATTATTAATGCGTTTCTTCTTTAAAGGCTTCAACGTCTTCCATTTTGGGTACATTTTTACTTATAATTTATTATCGTTGTCTTGGTAGTTCTTATTGGGATTGACTGTTTTATTACCATATAATTTTGTTTTTTTTTTATTATAATGTTTTATTATTAACCATCATTTTTTTGTATAAAACATCATCCTTTGAAATTTACCATTTTCTGTTTTTTTCTTCATGCTTTTTTTTACGAGTCAAGTGCTACTTGTATCAGAGACGCTGTGTGTGGGGGGGGGGGGGGAGAAGGGGCAGGGGTGCAACCCTTACTGCAGCTGTGTACTAGAGATATATATGTATAGGGAGAAGAAATGGATCCTCTAGTTTCCATCAAGAAATGTGAAAATGTGGTTCACACCGCTCACACCGCTCACACTCCTCGCTCTTCAAGCGAAACAAACAATATTGGAAATGGGTCTTGGGTTGTTATATTCAGTAATTCTGAAAAGATTTCCTTTTTATTTTCATCCCTCATGGCTCGCCGTCCCTTATGGTATTGGTTCAGGGGGTGGGGTTGAGAATGTGTTTGGTAACTACCATATGGGATTTACAAGCACCCTTACAATTCTTTCC
The DNA here is from genome assembly GCA_039000515.1 of Timema cristinae. NCBI lineage: Eukaryota > Metazoa > Arthropoda > Insecta > Phasmatodea > Timematidae > Timema > Timema cristinae. The sequence continues at coordinate 3,280,628 of JBCFYV010000001.1, forward strand.
TCCCTTCCCCCCTTTTTTTTCCACGAGTTTTTCCTTCGCTCTCCATTTGTTTTTGGACATTTCAGGGTGGTACAAGAGGGACGTGAAGGGGCGTGAGGGGGGGGGGTGAGCTTCTGATTTATTTATTATGAATTACGTTAGAGATTTTGAAGACGGCTGGAAGTAAGATTTATGTTTTAAGGTCACAGTTGCTAGATTGATCCTGGGCATATTATTCTTCCTCAAATTGTGGTCATCTTATTTCAGCCACTAGTTTTGTGCGAGGCCTCCATTTTCTTTCAAGGGATGTATGGATCTATATTTTATCACAGTTTTATCTTTACATACATTCTCTGTAATACATTCAATTACAGCGAAGAAAAATCATAACGAAAACATGAAAGTATAGCTTAATTAAATGCAATTAATGGGGTCTACGATTGACTTTATTTCAAGTGATCAATGCAATTAAAACTGTTTTATGTATATTTGTGATAATATATACAAAGTATGTAGAAACAATTTTTACAATGCATGATTTAACTGATGGATGAATGCATAAAATGGTCACATTACTTTTATAAGGACCATAATTTATAGTTATTTAATATGTCTCATATTTTTACCTGACACTTGATCAATAATTAATTTCTAAATAATGTTAATTATCAGAATCATTTATTAATAAATAAACACATTAATAAACATAAACTTGAATGAAAGGTATAAATCGAAGTATTTTACAGAAACAGCGATAAATAGTTCGCGCGTGAATGTATATATATATATATATCACACCAGTACCTTTGAAGCATCACCGATAAATTTTATATAACACTCCCTTAAAAGGTGAACTTCTTTCATGCTTTTTAATGCTTTTGAATGTGCAGGTCAGTTACTTACAATTTAATTTATCTGATCCTTTCTTTTTCTCTTTACTAGCACATAAATTTGGGCTTACTTCTTACTAGTTCTGTTTAATTTGATCCAATCCCATTAGGTATAAAATCTCGTTTAAACCGGAAGTATAAGGTGACGTGACGCACAAATAAAAAGAACAAGTAGCCAGAATATAATTTTTATAAATGAATGATACGACACAATCGTATACACACTGTCTATTGTAGTTTTAAACTAAATTTTCAAAAATTGGTTTAGAATTTTTCACTTTGTTCTCAATGTTGTTTTCAGGAAGACGAGCATAAAACATTTGTGATCATTTAAAAGACTTTCTAGAAATTAGGTAAAAATTTTGGTACTAATTAGTTGGAGTGATTTTCGAAAAATGTCGAATGTCACACCTATATATAGGTATCATTATTTACTGCCTTGGGCTGACTCTTTCATGTTACTGCACTGAAATTTGAGATTGTATAATTCTTTTTAACGGTTTTAATCTCTCTTGTTATTGAGACCTGTGATTCCAAAAATTAGACCACAACCACAGTAGTCACGCACAAACACAGATAGTCACGCACAAACACAGATAGTCACGCACAAACACAGGTAGTCACGCACAAACACAGATAGTCACGCACGACCACAGATAGTCACGCACAGTACCACAGATAGTCACGCACGACCACAGATAGTCACGCACGACCACAGATAGTCACGCACGACCACAGATAGTCACGCACGACCACAGGTAGTCACGCACGACCACAGGTAGTTACGCACAAACACGGTAGTCACGCACGACCACAGTAGTCACGCACAAACACAGGTAGTCACGCACAAACACAGGTAGTCACGCACAAACACAGTAGTCACGCACAAACACAGATACTCACGCACTAAAGTCCAAAACGCCTTCCTGCCTGGTAAGGTCAAATAAAAACCATCACACCACACCCGTTCGAGACTCAAACACAACCTTGATGTCACCCTCTACGTACATACTGTAGGTGTGGAGATAGGCAACATATTTACTATACAGGATGTACTCTGATGTCACCCTCTACTGTATATACTGTAGGTGTGGAACTAAGCAACATATTTACTGTACAGGTTGTACAATGAGGTAACCTACTTTAACCAGGCCCCGTGGTATAGTGATAAGAGCACCTAGCTAAGAACCTAGGGCCCGGGTTCGATTACCGGCTGGGTCTTTTGATATTTTTTCCTGAAAGGGGAACCATCCCATCGGTAACCAGGATTTAGTTAATTAGGCTTAAGTTAGTTTAAGACTCCCACTGGCTCCACCTCTTCATAATCACTATTATCATCATCATCTCACTGGGTCCGACGTATAGACCACCGCCAAAGGGGTATCCTAAGCTACGTTCTGTCACCAGCGAGGCTAATAGTCTACATTATGATTATGATTATTATGATGATTATGATTATGATGATTATTATTTATTATTATTATTATTATTATTAGCACCGCATATTACTACCCGTTCGGGTTATACGCACTTAAGCTAATGTGTAATGGTAGTGTGATTGTGAGATGAAATGGAGGACCTACAGTTTAACGTGGGATCCGAACCACGGTGGAGGCCTGGCATTCCACACATTCACAAGATGTGATTAATACACGTCTTGTCAGAGGTGAAGGAAGGGTTTGGCAATCATATAAATCTGTGTCGGGACCGAGGATTGAACCCGGAGCCCCAACACAGAAGTCCGACACCTCACCCCTAGACCACCAGGTCAGCAATAGTCTACACACACAGCTGACCGAACAGAATTATGTATATCTCTTCCAGTCAAAGTTGCCATACGATATTTTTCTTAACGCTACTGTACATACTGTAGTTGTGGAGATAGGCAACATATTTACTGTACAGGGTGTACTCTGATGTCACCCCCTGTATAAACTAATCCAAGACGGAGGAAGGCGTGCCAAAGGGTTGGCCGCAGCAATCTTGCCACGACCAGGAAGTGGAGGGTGGGGGTGGGGGGAAAGTTATGCATGAGAATGAGCCAGAAGGGAGGCTGAGATCAGATGACAATCAACCCCCCCCCCCCTCCTTACTGTGGTGGAAGCCTCTCGAACATTATTTAGCTTGTCAAGGAGACGAAGTCTTGCGTGATTCTGCTGACAGCTCTGTGTTGGCTAACTTGTTGCGAGGGGTGGAGAGCCGCGACTCTTATAGCGTACCATCCCCGCGGCTGAGTCGCGTCCACTACAACCAAACCTAGTACCATTGGTTTTGTGACTTGGGCTCTCAAGCCCATTATATCATGGTGTTTAGTCCCGGCCTTCTGGTTACATCATCTTTCGTTGAATGTTTCAGAAGAACTACTGTTAACTATTTTAGAATTTGTAAATATGAATAGATTCAAATTATTAGCGGTCGATTATAATAGTAAAAAAAATATATCTCAGATAACCCCAAACGCGGGACAACTTGATGAACGAACGCTAATCATTGAGTTGCCCGCGTCTGTTGCACTTTCAGAGGATTTATCTCTACTGTAAATATGTGGACAATAAATTAAATTAGAAAGTAAATTGCTTTAAACTGCAGTATGCTCAAATTGATAAATATTAATTATACATTTACAATGATAACATATTGCAAGCATCATTAGCCAAGTACTTTTAGAACGGTGGTCCACATTCATAACTTGTTTAGAATCTAATTTATTACTTACTTTTGCACTTTGACCCAAACGGGATTAGAACCCAAATATAATCTCAAAATAAGGATTTACAAAGCTTTAAGACAAAGAAATGTTTCCTCATTCGTTCTGTCCACAGACAGTTCCGTTTGTAAATGATTTATGGAATGCCTACAATTTTATTTATTTGAAAACTATTGATATATGATTGAGCTATCTTGTATTTCGCAGAGTTTATAGATCTAATATCACACATATTTATAATATTGCTGGTATCTTTGGAATATTTTAAGACATATCTTCTCCCTTTTAAGATTCATCAAAAGAATCACATTTTCTAATTAAATATGTTCTACCTTATTGAATTGCTGAAGGCTTGGAGGACTTACTTGGTACCAAGAAAATTGCATTAGTGTTTTTTAATTGTTTTTGCTGTACTTTCTCCTTACAGATGATAATTTATTCTTGAAGGAAGGTCTTTATATTAAAAAATATAATATAATAATAAGCGTCTAGGTCACACCATTCGTAGCTTGGCTTGTAGAAAGATTACCCAGTACTAACGCACCGTTACCCAGGGGACGACCGAATGTACTAATCGTACATCCTTTCTATGTCCCGATGGGATGAGGTGATGCTGATAAGGGAGGATGAGGGAGTGGAACCAGTAGAAACTCTTAAACATAACTCAAGACTAACTAACCAAACCCTGGTGACCGTTGGGACAACTATCCCTTCGGGAAAAATACCCTAGGTGGCAGCCGGGAATTGAACCTAGGACTCGTAGGTCCATAGCCCGTTGCACTGAGCACTACACCACAGGACCGGTTAGTAAATAAGTGAATGTAAAGATTACTACGGAAAGGACATGCAGCGAGAATGGTAAATTATAGAACTTTGTTCAGGGTACTTACTGACTGGCAAACCCAATGGGAAGAGACCATTGGGAAGACCTATACGTAAATGGGAAGATAGCATTAGAATGGACCTAAAAGAAATAAGATGTAATGAGGTAGACTGGATAGAACTAGCTCAAGATAGGGATGGGGTGTAATGAGGTGGACTGGATAGAACTAGCTCAAGAAAGGGATACATGACGTACTTTTGTAAGTGCAGCAATAAACTTTCGAATTTCTAATGTCACTGAGTAATTAAATAGTTTAAAAAGTTTATTTCAGTTACTATATCATCTCATCGAATATGTAGCCATGTTTAATTTTTCCTTTTAAAATCAGCCAAGCTCAATTTTTCATACTTTTAAATATTATAAAATTGATAAAGATCGTTAACTATTCAAAAATATATTAAAATATTTAAATAAAGATATATCTGTTAATTTTTCATAATTTTAATGCAATTTCTGTAGCCTGTACCATACTGAAACTATATCAGGGATATACAAACTACGGCCCACCAGGGTGTTCAATCCGGCCCGCGGGATAAATCATTTAAATGTGTAGCGTCGCTTTCTGTTCTGGAAGCTCATTCACAGCCTCACTCGTCCCACTCGTCCACAGTCCCACTCGTCCCACTCGTCTCACTCGTCCCACTCGTCCACAGTCCCACTCGTCCCACTCGTCTCACTCGTCTCACAGTCCCACAGTCCCACTCGTCTCACTCGTCTCACAGTCTCACAGTCCCGCTCGTCTCACAGTCTCGCTCGTCCACAGTCTCACTCGTCTCACAGTCTCACAGTCCCACTCGTCTCACTCGTCTCACAGTCTCACGCTTATGATTGTTTGGTATTCTCAATGTATTTAAACTTAATCGCGTCAGTCTATTATGTTTGTTTATTATCTTATGTATTAATTTTGAAGGAAAATTATTTAATGTAAGTTTTGACCCACCAATTAAAATAAATTATGTTACCTTACTGTAAGTAAGTTTTCACATACCTGAACTATATTTTTCTCATATTTTTGGAAAACTTAGGTTCAATTTTACAGGATCAAATCTGTAAATGAACTAAGCGAATGCAGTAATTTCTACCATTTATTTCTACATTTGTAAATATATTTTTATAAAATATTTTATCCAAAATTAATTAATACTAGATCCAGGCTGCTTACCTACTGGTCGAAACAAAACTAACAGCGAACAAAACATTTTGTTTGACAATTAATAAAACTGTTCGAAAGCTGATTCAGTGAATGAATGGTCTAAGACACTCATGTTGGACTAAATTGCCGATGCAGGGTGATTGGGGTTCGAATCCTGAACTGGTGTACTGAGAGTGGGTTTTTTCCCAAATGATTTCCCGCTCTATTTACACCCAAATGCAGGTACATTTCCTCTAAATCCAACCTTCTTCACCCCTAGCTCATTATAGTAACAAGTATATAGGCGTACAACCTGAACAGTTAGTAATACGCATCGCTAAGATATACAGGGTTATTTTAGGAAACGCACAGCCCAAATTACAGTTCGTTTGAACCAAAAGTAATACAAAACCCCTAACACTTAAATCCGGAAATTATACTTATATAATTCAATTTGTTCAAAGTTTCGGCCTACAGCGCCGGGAGAGCAAAGCTGTTCAAGCATGCGTGTACAGCAAGGTTTCATAGGAGTTAGTCGCAAGGCACTGTACACCTCGACATCTCGGAGCACGGCAGCAGAATTTACCCCAATTAATAGTAAACAACCCACCAGTCCATCTAGAAATGAGAATACGTTCTGAGAGCCTTCATTAACTATGCTACATCACAGAAAGAGCTTGCCATTATTACATGTGTAGTATCGCACGCCTAGTTTCTTATGAAACCTGTTGTACATGCATGCTTGAACAGCTTTGCTCTCCCGGCAATGCACACGAGACTTTAAACACAATTTAATAGTGTTAGCTTTCAGGATGTAACTGTACAGGGATTTTGTATTACTTTGCGTTCAAACAAGCTATATGTGCAGTTTTGGACTATGAATTTCTGAACACTCTGTATAAGTATATAATGTTTGATTCCACAACTTTTAATGGCACACAATAAATAATAACGAAACAATTGGTGTTTTCTTTAGAAGTACAAAGGAAAGCTCCACTTTTAAGGAAATACATTTTTGGGAATCTTGACATAATTTATTTTTGGGAATCTTGACATAATTTATTTTTGTTGCCATTTTATGTATTTTGGAGGGATATATTAAACCAGTAACATATATTTTTTATATTTATGTGTAAGCTTTGTTCATTATCTTGTTCTTGAAGAGATGTAATAAAACATTTGACGATTGTTTCAGCTTGATAATTTTAAAAAAGATACAAAAGTACTAGGTACAAATAAAAGAAATGGGGTGCACGGTTGAAGTATGCCGAGGATCGCGCGAATAAGAAGGAGAAATTAAAGGGCACGCGTGGGTGGGGGGTGGAAATGAAGGAACTGCCGACATGCATTGGGAATATAAAAACTTAAGGGGGAAGAAGAGAAGGGGGTGAGAGAGGGAGCAAATTGCACGGCGAGCAGTAGGAGAAAAGAAAAGACTAGCGACGGTGTGTTTTAATTAGGAGAGGGGGTGAGTCCTAGCACCACTGTTCACTGCCTTCTACGTCTGGATGTTGATCACTGGTGACCTCACAACTCTCAATGTTGATCACCAGTGACCTCACAACTCCCAATGTTGATCACTAGTGACCTCACAACTTCAATGTTGATCACCAGTGACCTCACAACTCCAATGTTGATCACTAGTGACCTCACAACGGTTAGTTGATCAGCGATGTAACAACTTTCAATTGTTTCACTGCATCCAATGCAGTAGATTAGTGTTAGGTTTGAGGGTAAAATATTTAATGGTTGACCATGGTACTTTGTATGTTTATAAAATGTAGTCACAGTATACTCATTGACCACTCGATGTGAAGCATGGTTTGAGCTGTTATACCTGCCTAACTGGCGTGATACCTGTTAGGGGAAGTGGGCTCGTAAGGGACTTTTTACCCGAGTACTGGGGTGGGTTGCAGAAGTGCACAAATTCATATTTTATTATTATTATTATTATTATTAGCACCGCGTTTACTACCGTTCGGGTTGTACGCACTTACGCTAATGTGTAATGGTAGGGTGATTGTGAGATGAAATGGAGGACGTACAGTTTAACGTGGGATCCGAACCACGGTGGAGGCCTGGCATTCCACACATTCACAAGATCTTGTCAGAGGTGAAGGAACACAAATTCAAAACTATTTAAAATGATGTTTGTTATTTCAAACTATGAGTTACACAAAAGTGGATCTGAAAGTTAGATAGAATACAATAATTAATGTACATAATATTAATAAAATATTTTACATTTTTTCTACAACCAAAATTGATACCAGTGTTCTAAAGTGACAACCACAGAACACGTGGGTTGGTGTATGAATACTTACAAGTGGATTTAATTTTTTAATATCATATAATGTGCTTCCTATATTGTGCTAACTTCACATTTATATTAATGGGTATATGATATAAGACTAATGTTTGTATTTATTTTGTTTTCAAGAAGTATATTCTTGATATTATTTTTATTCGCCACAAACTATTAGCAGTAGAAAGCCAAAAGATGATCTCATATACAGGTAGAATTTGTTAAAACGTTCAAACTTATGAAGAACAGAATATTCTGTTGATAATTCTTCGAACACTAAACACAGGGTTGGGAAGTCTTTATTCCACTGACGAATATGGTATTCTCAACTTTTTAAAACAAATCCATACATTTTTCGTAATTTTAAGTAGTAAACATTATCTAGGACAGAGAAAAAAGATCATCTCTTCCTGAAAAAAACAAAACTAATAGCTACGATGAGATTAAAATATTTGAACCATTTAATATATTAATGTAAATTTTAAATATGGCAACTAGGATAACCTAGGTTTTATGTAACTTAAATATAGAATCTTAAGAAAAATAAAAGTTTGTACTTGTATCAAATCTATGCTAATTTTCATTAAAGTTAAACACAATGATAACTTCTTTTTTTAAATCGAGATTTATAAGCAAAATAAATATACTTTTTGCTTAGTATGGATTTTATTCAGTAGACAAAATTAAATATATTTTAACTTTTTACTTTAAAAATAAACTATGACGCGTAAGTTAATACACTTGTAATCTAAATTTCTAAATTTTGAGTTGTTACAAAATATATGCACATATAAGTGAAAATATACATAAATTACTTTACAAAGTAGAAGACTAAATGTGTTATTTTTTAACTTCTACGTTTTTAAGAAAATTATATAGATTGGAAAATACTATCAACTTTTTAATTTCTGTCAATGATTGAATTTTTCAAAATTAGGCTTATAACCGTATAGAATAAACTCCATAGCATGAGCTCACAATCATTCGTAATGACTGAGTGGCTGCTGTCTGCTGGCGAAGATATTGCCAACTTCTGTGGATAGAGGGTGTCATGGGGTCAGCAAAACCAACCCTCCAACCATTAATATCAGTTTTCTAGAGCAGCGCCGCTACTTCTTTATCTATTTGTCCTCGTGAGGCTAATTTCGACCTTGTTCCAGAGACACTGGAAGCTCCTGGGATCAATCCCAGGACTTCTGGATACGTAGCCAGTAGCTTTGATAATTACTCACAGAGGCGCTACCGTATAAAATAATCAAAGCGCCATTTGTTTTGATTTCTTTCATTTTGAAAGCTGACCAATGGTCAATTTATCATAGCTATTTATTTTTGGAACCGTTTATCCATCCGGAATACCAGTATGTAATTAATTACACTATGGTAATAATGATTAGAAAGGTATAATTAGTGGAAAAGTATCACTAGTTGCGTGAATGGGGAGGGGAAAGTCATTTATGAAAAGCCACTGTTTATATACCACCCGGGCGGGATTCGAGCATCAATCTCCCAGTCACTGGTGAACCAGACTAAATGGTTGTTCCACCTGATCACTAATGCAGGTAACGTCACTAGTGTGAATATTAATAGTGTCTGTGGTCAGAAGTAGCGCCTTAATAGTGTTGATCCAGATCTCTGAGTATTTGAGTAACTTAGAGACCATTATTACCGACAAATAACAATCTTAATAATCACTAAATAATAGCCCATACATTTACCCAGGGCAAGGATATATATTGTTCTAAATTTTACAACCCCTACGTGAAGCCATTTTTCACTTTTTCTTCCCCTTTTAATTTTTTCCAGAGTCTTTAACGAACACATTTTTCTAAATAAAAAGTAAGACACTTTTTTGCAATTTGTTCTGTAATTAAAAAAAATACAAGTTACTAACAAAAGAAGGGGGAAAAAAATAATAGGGTGTGAAGTTTTTTTCGTGCTCCCTTCATTTGTTTCACGAGCAGAGTTATTTATGTTTATCGGCGGACGATTCGTAATTACAGCGCGCAGTGCGCTGAGGAATTTCTTCTATTACTTCCAAGTGCTAGTAACTAGCTCAATGTAATGGTTACTTACCACGACCTTTCTACACAAGAAAACTACATCTGTTGAAACAATTTAGTTGAGAGGACCCCCCCTCCCCCCGTTCCATACGTGAGCGTTTCCTCCATTGCTTGGCTACGACGGTAATGTCTGCTATTACGGTGAGATTATTCCACCGTAAAACACCAGAGAGCCCTTCCATCATAAGCCGGCTATTATCAGGGCTTTAGGAGAAATGAGGAGGTAGAATGTCTGGGTAGTAAAACATTATGAGACTATCTGTTGTTCACTCATTTCATCACTACGTTCACAACAACTGATACTGTGAACAACCGTTTGACTATTATCAGGGCTTTATGAGAAATGAGGAGGTAGAATATCTGGGAAGTAAAATAATGAGACTCTCTATCTGTGTTCACTCATTTCAGCACTACGTTCCAAAACTGATATGTGAACAACTGTTTGACTATTATCAGGGCTTTAGAAGAAATGAGGAGGTAGAATGTCTGGGACGTAAAACATAATGAGACTATCTGTTGTTCACTCATTCATCACTACGTTCACAACAGCTGATATTGTGAGCAACTGTTTGACTATTCAGGGCTTTAGAAGAAATGAGGAGGTAGAATGTCTGGGACGTAAAACATAATGAGACTATCTGTTGTTCATCATTTCATCATACGTTCACAACGTGATATTGTGAGAACTGTTGACTATTATCAGGTTTTAGAAGAAATGAGGAGGTAGATGTCTGGACGTAAAACATAATGAGACTATCTGTGTTCATCATTCATACTACGTTTACAACAGCTGATACTGTGAACAATGTTTGACTATTATCAGGGTTTTAGAAGAAATGAGGAGGTAGAATGTCTGGGACGTAAAACATAATGAGACTATCTGTTGTTCACTCATTTCAGCACTACGTTCACAACAACTGATACTGTGAACAACTGGTTGGTTGATCCACATCATTTGTTAAGAACTATTAAAAGATCTATGTCTCGTTTGAAATTCTATAGGATTTGTTCAACTAAATAAAGTTATTGGGATGCTATAAATTGAGATTTAAGGCTTATATCATATGAGTGGGATGATATTTTTTAGGATTATAAGGAAGATATGTTTTAGGATTATAAGGAAGATATCTAGCCGAATGAACGCCATGTGAGTCATTTGGATAGTATTCGAGTTGCATGTCATATAAAGGTTGAACATATGGGAATAGAGTATCATATGAAGTGAATACTACCGAGTGATTAGTATTTTATCGCCACTCGTTCGAGCGATACAATCGATTATAACTATCAGAAGTACCCCGAGATGAATGGATGAAACTGTTGCGAGAGGGTGGGTAGTAAGATGTGCTGCATGCTTTGGTGGCCACATTTTTTAAAGGTTCACTATCGTTTTAGACTAGACTGCTGATGACAGGAGGTTCTAGGTTCAAATCCCGGTCGGATCTACTGAAGGTGGTTATTCCAAAATGGTTTTTCACTTTCCTCGACGCAAATGCGGGTAAGCCTACACTTCCACTAAAGTCAATCTTCCTCATCCCTTTCTAACTAGCGCAATTATTACATACCTGAACGGGTAGTAAGATGCGGTGCTAAAAATAAAATAAAACTAAGCTGTGTTGCAAAACAGAAAAAAAAAAAGCAAAACACATTCCATAATTTGTAGTTCCCGACCGATAATTACCGAAGTTGTTATGCATGTTGAGTGAAAACATGTTGCTACAAGATGCACGAATGTGAAACTAGCACTAATGTAATTATAATAACTAGTGGCCTAGACGCTCGTTCGGACGTCCGATGATTGAACACAGCTGACCCGGGAATTCCAGTTTGTAAGCTATTTTGCACTCACAAACACATCAATGATAGATTGCTCTGTCAATTATTGGGACATTTTGTAAGCAGGTCATGTTGAAGAGATCTCCATACTAACCCGATCATACAAATAATGGAAACACCTCCACTAGTGCTTTGTTTTACATCCATTACTGTTTCTAGTCTGGGTCAGTTTTTATTCACCTATTTCTCCTCTACCGGCTGGCTAGGCCTGTCGTAGCTTCATGTCTTATAATAAGACCAGGACAAACACAACCCCAGCTCCCCGGACGTTAATTCATCACTGGCAAAGGGTAAACCCACATTTCACAAATTATACATTTTTCGGTCATGCCGGGAATCGAACCCGGGACCCTTAGACATACAAGCTACTGACTGAGATAAGTTGTCTGATCTTTAGTGCTTTATGAACATCTTATCCTGAACATATTGCTGTTCTTCCTTAATTAGTCAATCTATCAACTTAATTGCGTGTCAACAATAACTTGATGAAGTGTCAACTTTATCAATTCTGTTGCGTATCAACTGTATAAACTTAGTTATATGTCAACACTATTGGATAGCTCAGACACATATCAACAATATTAACAACTTTGTGACTTAATGTTATTCTTTAAGTTAAAAAAATATCTCAGCACAGGACTTGAACCCGAGCCCTTTGATGTGTCCAGGTGTTATTTTTAAATTTAAAGAATATTATATTTAGATGAGGCTACAACAGTAATTAACAAATAAAATAGCTTGTCTATTTAATTAAAAATTGGTATTTAGATAAAATAACTATTTAATACTTGAAATTATTACAATAAAGGATAAAAAGTAATTATGTGAAGTGTTTGATGTTATTTATAAAGTTCAAAACAATGTTGTTAGTTATTATAATGTGTCCCCCTAAATCTAGGCACACTGTGCGATGGTTTGTACACCCCTGATAAGACTCAACAAGTGATTCATGGGCTGTATTAGTTTCCCCTACCCGCTCGACACTGGCCACGGCCAGCTAGTCAGCTCCAATTTCTTGGATTTCACCAAATCAATCTTCTCACTCTAATCTGTGCTTGCTTTCAATGATTAGCTGTGCACACAGCAGGGGGACATAAGCCACTTTGGACAAAGTGTGGAGTTACGGTGTCATCCAACTGTCCCTGCTCGAGTGTAATATCAAACTTTTAACGAAACAGTTACGAGAGAGTCAAAACTAATAAAGGTAGGATACATTTAGGAAAAAGAGAATTTTTTTAAGACTTTATTTTAGAACGATTTATCAATATTGATTGAATGAGGATAATATTAGGATAGGTAAGTTTAAATATCATATAAGAACGGCTTATTTAAGATATAAAATAAATCGTTAGACATAAATATTCAAAATTTAGTTATTAATAAACTACCCTTAGTTAATATTTATGTGAAAAACAAGTTGCCTATACGTGGTTGTAAAACACTCCCCAGTTGTACATTTGGACAAAATATTATTTTTAGCACCGCATCTTACTACCCGTTCGTATTATACATATTTAAGGTTGCAGACGCGCACATAGAATACAATAAAAAACTAATGGATTGTAAATGCCTTTATAGGTTTATTGATCTTTGCTATGATAGATAACTCACCTTACTTTTTGTTGTTATTATTATATCAATTTCATTCTGATCTCTTAAATCAGATCAACGGACCCTTCAGTCAGGTAAAATTGTGTACATGGTTTTTGTTACTAACATTGTTTTATTTAGCACCGTGTCTTACTACCCGTTCGGGTTATACGCTTTAATACTAATTACACGCCAATGGATTAGGAATTGGGAAAGTGGAATTAGAGGAAGTGAACCCACATTTGCGTGGAGAAAGAGTGAAATACAATTTAGGAAATATCACCCCCAGTTCACCCAACCGAGATTTGAACCTCGATCTCCCCGTCCTCGGCAGTCTAGTTCAACACAACTAGCGCGTTAGCTAACTACGCTACCGAGGCGGGTGATTCTCTAACAAATGGAAGCCCTATTAGTTTGCATTAAATTTGTGATGGTCCTCCTTTTTCCCTAGTACTCTTCAATTATATGTTAGTCACATGGCTACCCCGACCACCCCTGGGCCACTCTGTGATGGATGTCTCAAAGTAGAGCTACCAAACCACGGTGGCTCTCTCAGCCGCTGTATTGAAAGAAAAGGAAACAAATGTCTCAGGGAGGGTTGTAGTTTATTGGAGCAGAGGACATTACCACTGTTTGAAGGAAATGAACAGCCCCCTTCACCCCTCCACTCCTTCCCCTCATCTGGTAGCGCTCGCCTTTAAGGTAATTTCCTTCAACAAACGCTCCAGCTATTTTTTATGGTAATTTGTTCGACGTATTTCAAGGGGGGCTGACGCTGGCCGGGTTCAGCAGGGAAACTACCAACCCTTTTTTTATATAACATTAAATTACAAATATAAAACTGTGTAAGTAATTGAGTCTCAACTTTTATTTATTTTAGCGTCTCCAAATTTGTAGAAATATTATTCCTTATTTTATTAAGTTAGTTACGAAAGGTTTATTTAATTGGGAACTAAAGCAGTTTAGGTGGCCACATGGTCTAGTGCCTCACTATCGTATTGAACTAAACTGCCGATGATAAAGAAAGATTGGGGTTCAAATCCTGGTCGGGTGTGCTGAGGGTGGGTTTGTTAAATGAGTTTCCACTCTCCTCTACGCAAATGCGGACACACTTCCCTAAACTGACCCTCCTTATCCCTAACTAATTAGCGTAGCAATTAATATATAGATATATATCTAATATATATATATATATATATGCGTACAGCCTGAAAAAGTAGTAAGAAGTGATGCTAACAAAATTCTAACCAAACCATCAATTTCCATATTTATTTATCTTTTATATATATATATATAAAATTATATTATTATTATGTAGTGAAAATATCGGTTACAATTCCCGGTAATAGTTACTAAACTTGTGATTCTGAGATACATACTTCAAGACTGAACAAATGCCTCCTACTTGCAGGTCTAAATGTTCACCTCCGATGGGCGTTAGGCAAAAAAAGATTCACTACCTCATGGAACGTTCTAGGGTTTGTGCCTATATCACACTAGGATGCCATGGTAGCTCTGCTGGCCACGAAACGAATAACTCATTGGTGCGTAATTATTCATCACACACTTGGCATCGCTGCCAGTCGGGTATGGGTGCCAGTATGGGAAACTGTCACAAGAAAACACGCAGGTCAGGTCGTCAGATCACAGCCAGCAGAGACACCGTTACATCCTAGTGTTATATAAACCTTGGTGTAGAGGGGACTGAAGTTGAGGGTTTAATGGACTGTCCTAACTTGAGTACCAGGAATTTATCACCTGTTCTAGGTTTAATGGACTGTCCTAACTTGAGTACCAGGAATTTATCACCTGTTCTAGGTTTAATGGACTGTCCTAACTTGAGTACCAGGGAATTTATCACCTGTTCTAGGTTTAATGGACTGTCCTAACTTGAGTACCAGGGAATTTATCACCTGTTCTAGGTTTGTGTTAATGATCCAATGGACCGTTTTGTGTTAGGATGTTAAGGGTTTATAAGTTTTCTAGGTTGGAATGTTGAGAGCCTTGTAGACTGTTTTATGTTTGAATATTACAAAATGGAGAGGATATTATTGGATTGGATTTTGAGTAATTGATCAGCTGTTCAAGGTTAGGGCAATAATAACTAAATGAGTTGTTTTAGGCTTAGATGCTGAGGGACTAAAATATTGTTTTTGATTAGGCTACTTTAGGATTCAATTGTCATTTAAGAGCTTAATTAACTTGGCTGTTGTTTTTTGGAAGGAGTCTTGGTGAAATATTACATAGTTAAATGTGATGAGGAACTGGTGATATATCAATGATTGGATAGCAAGAAATCAATTGACTGTTCTAAGTTTGTATGTTGAGGGATTTATGAGTTTATTTCTATCCTTGGATGTTGTTGATTCCTCTGTTTTTACCTTAAATGTGTGGATTGGTGATATATTTGAGGTTTGTACACAGTAGAACTGATACCTTACAGTAAATAGCGTATACGTGGGAATTTGAATGTTGAAGGTTTTATAAACTTTTCAAAGTTTAGATATTGAGTGATCAAAACCATATTTTATGTTTGAATATTTAAGGTTTGATATGTGGCTTTGATTATTTAACTTATTTTTAAAACCATCCTCTTAATAGAATGCAAATAGATTAACATAAAATAAAAATAAGCATTATCAAGGTTGCTTGTATAGTTATATAATGACTTAAAGAGGTTTTTATAATAATGACGTTATCTTTTAGAACCTCCAGTTTATTTGAAACTCTGGGCTACTCTCATTTATCATAGGTATTTCCTCCTGATACTCCCGACTGTGCAACATAGTCACGTGGTGTCACCTTTTGAAAGCTAGCCCTTGCCAACAAAGTAGCGGGCCGAGGATTCCAAGAAGATGATGGAAGAGTCACCAGGGGGACGCTGCCATGTTTGTACTAAGTGGAGCCGGTAATGAAACCTAGGGATTCCCCTCCAATGCTCACAACCTCCCTGCTCTTCATACTCATTAATAGACTTCATTGTCAAGACTAGGACTACAGTTGTACAGTTAGACTGCCCTTACAAACTCGAGACTACAGTGTACAGTTTAGAGACTGTCATTATCAAGACTCAGGACTACAGTCTGGTACAGTTATATAGAGACTGTCCTTTCCGGATTATCTTGTGTTATTGATGAGGTGAAGGTGTTTCTATCAGCATCGGTGGGTGCGTTAGCCAAGGCACTTACTTAATGTAGTCATATTTTCTAGCTACGGTGAGTTTGGTGGAACAAAACCCTAGACATATAATGAAATAGTAACATTAATAAACTAGAAACAATGTACTCTTTTAAATATTTAATTGACTACTTCTACATTTTAATTATTATTTCCTAAACCAAAATAAGATGTTACTGCATGACCAGCAAGTTGAGTTTGGAACTGATGAAATGCTACATTTGGAGCAGAAACTTGGACTCTTAGGAAGATGGAAAATAAATACTTGAGAGCTTTGAAATGTGGAGAAGACTTGAGAAGATCAGAGGGACAATATACAAGTCCTAAGAAGAGTGGGGAGAAGAGAACCATTTTGGATGTGATTCCTCAGTGACAAAGCAAACTGGATCAGACACATCCTTAGGAGGAACTGTCCTCTACACGAGACATAGAGGAAAGGAGGAAGAGACTTAGGAAGGAGGAGTCAAATACTAGATAGATGACTTGAAGGAGAAAATAAAATTCTGGAGCTGAAGGAGGAGGCAGAGGACAGGGTACATTGGTGACTGACAAGAGGATGGACCTGTCGTGAGACAGAACACATAATAATAATAATCCCACTTCCAACGCAGGATATTGTGTAGTTCATTTAGTGGGTCTGATAATCCCTTTATGTCCAAATATTGTCATTTTACTTCTCTTAACACCTCTGAGAGAAAGTATGTGTGATCTTAAAATAAATTGAACCCGAGATTTTTTTTTATAAATATCAAGGTTTCATGACCTACTAAAACAAAAAAAGTTGTTTTCACAATGCTGTCTGACTGTCTGTCTGTCTGTCTGTCTGTCTGTCTGTACCTCGGGCCTGAGCTGAAACTATGTTACCTTATTGGAGTAAAAATTTGTTAATGTAGGGTTTTAAAATGAATTTGATTCTTTTGTGGACAAAGATATTTCTCTTTTCTCATTTTTCTGTATCAATGTTCCTATTTCCTAATGTCACAGAACAAGAACAGTGTATATATTTAATTTGTGATCATTGGTGTAACGTTTCTACAACAATATATAGTAGGAGGACACATTTCAGCGTGCTTTTTTTTTTATAGGAATGGAACGAGTATTCGCCTGGAGGGAAGGTGAAAAACGGATAGCAAGAAAAACCTATTTTTTCGTCTAAAATATTGCTCTATTTTAATTTTCTAACTGTATTAATTATAACAATTATTTTATATTGTCTACGGACATCGCAGAATTTGAGTTGGACTTTCCAACTTCATTAAAAAGTTTCTGTTCAAACGCCACCCCTGCCCATTGCCAAACCAAAGACCATAAATAAAATAATATACACTGTCAATTATACTCTATGGTATTATCAACAAAGAGCTCAGTTGTAACCTTAAATCCCTCAAGAGAAACTTGCAAATTTCTAATTTCAATATAACAAAACTTATGAACATTAAAATAGAAGTCCTATGTCTTGTTGAAACCAGCAGATATCGAACCGGGACTGCCATGATAAAACTAGGACCACAGATTGAATGAATAGATACAGAAGCTTGTTAGTGGAGGACTATTCCCATGAGACTCGTGTTGACAACGAGGTGCCATCACCAATGACAGGCAGAGGGATATTAAAC
Organism: Timema cristinae; assembly: GCA_039000515.1. Classification (NCBI taxonomy): domain Eukaryota; kingdom Metazoa; phylum Arthropoda; class Insecta; order Phasmatodea; family Timematidae; genus Timema; species Timema cristinae. The sequence goes on from JBCFYV010000001.1 coordinate 3,298,803, forward strand.
CGCAGCCCCATTAAACCGAGTGTCTGGTACATCTCCCGTAATGTCCCTGCCCTCCTCCGTGCAGTGCGGGACAGATTTACAGGAAAAGAGCACTAAGATGCTGTAGTTAAGGTGCGGCCGAAGGGAGAGCAAGTACTTTTACAGTTTTTATAGAAATTAAATTTGTTCACCAAAATAAATAAAATATTTCTCCAGTAATAAATAGAGTTTAGCTTACTGCACATTCTTATAACAAAATATCTTAATATCTGTCAAAGATTGCCCTGGAATTTGGTCAAAACTTTTCCTCTTTATTTAAAAGTTTTGACGAAATTCCAGGACGGACACCTTTGACAGATATTCAACATCTGTTGATATTAGCAGGTGCATAAAACTAATCTCTATGTTACTACTGGAGAAATGTTTGATTAATTTTGGCCAAAAAATTTCATTTCTATAAAAACTAAAAATACTTGCACTCCCTTGGGCCTCACCTTAACCTTTCAAGAGGGTACAACTATTTAGTTAATTATTTTGTACAAATGAAGTTGGGAAAAAATATAAACATTTAATTAACAGCCAAATTTGATAACATTTTACTACTCTATTAGTTTTATTTTATAGGTATTGATCTATCAAAAGTGACAGCTACAGATCACATAATCTGATGTATGAATATGTGAAAATAGATCTAGTAACTTTCACAGCTTAACTAACAACCCGGTCTCTGATTACAAAGGCACGTTTAGAGACTAGAATACATCAATTCAATAACAAGTTCAATAATGTTATTTATATTACTTAAGTAGTTAAATAAAGTTATTTAGTTTAAGAGGGAAGATCCAGTTAACACAGTTCTAATGTAATTTAATCAAGTTATGATGCTCAAAATAGCTAGTTTTTAAAGGCTCTTTAAGTTAAATGAGGTGATTAAAGTCACGCTACTGACGCAACATAGTTGAATTATTTATTCTAACAAATCAATTTACTTCAATATATATTACTTAGGTTTAGATATTGATTCTAAATCTAAGCTATATTAATTTGGTTTCCAAACTAAGTATGTTTTTATGAATGATTTTGTACAGTGAGATAAATCATCGTATTAAAAAAAAAGGGTAATCCCGACTAGATTACTATGGCCCTAAAAAAAAGAGTAAATTACCTAATATAATATAATTTAGACAAATTTGGGCAATACCTTAATAGAAAATTATGTCTCACCAGAATGGACTAAATGCCATCCACGTCAATGGGGGATTAAGGTTCTCATTAATTTGAGTTTTATTCGGTGAGTTTTAAATATGTACAATTGAAACTAAAAACATAAAATTCCTAAATAATTTTAAATATTATCTTACATTGTCACGACACAATTTTTGGGATCTGGAAATATATTTTTTTGTTAAAGAAATTATTTTAAATCGTCTACAAATAAGAATATTTAGTTTATTAACCAAATGGCTAGAAGGAATCTTCCTGCCAGGATGTAGATTAAACAATTCCATAGAAGCATATCTCTATCTAGGATATTAAACAAGAAAAAAAGTTATTTTTGATATTCAAGTCGATGCTGTCCGGGCACAAATATTATGAGTGTGTATATTCATCAGCGGAAGAGGACAAGTGTTATCTTTAAACAAACCAGAGCCTCACATGTTGATCTGATAAATATTTTCACTCTTTTTATACTTCGTACTTTGGTGTAACAGCACTTAAAGTGTGTAAGCTTAGATGCTCTCCTCCTTACAACCTAATCGATTTCACCAAATAGGTAGTGTTATTAAATACATATATTTCCTAAAGAATATGATTATTTTTATATATTGTGACGCTCATAGGTAGGCCTAATTCCTGTAGCAAAACTGTAAAGGTTTTTGGTGTAGTTCCTGACCAGACCACTGGGTGCAGGCAAGAGCTCTATCAAGGTCTGTCCCTGGTGACGTGTAGTTCCTGACCAGGCCACTAGGTGCAGGCAAGAGCTCTATCAAGGTCTGTCCCCTGGTGACGTGTAGTTCCTGACCAGACCACTGGGTGCAGGCAAGAGCTCTATCAAGGTCTGTCCCCTGGTGACGTGTAGTTCCTGACCAGGCCACTAGGTGCAGGCAAGAGCTCTATCAAGGTCTGTCCCCTGGTGACGTGTAGTTCCTGACCAGCCACTAGGTGCAGGCAGGCTCTATCAAGGTCTGTCCCCACGCCTGGTGACGTGTCCATCCACCTCGTGATGGTAACCCCAAGATGCGCTGAGCTTGTATATACTCGCTGTACCGTCCATTGTCTGAAGTCTTCATCAGATATTACACAGGGAAGAGCTCTTTCCCACGACCGACTGGGCTGGCGGAAAAACGGACCATAACCCACGACACGACGTCAGGACTTTCAACCTGACAGTCTATTGGCCGAGATGGGGGTGTCCTGTCTGAATACCAGCCAATAACATAGCGTCGTAATAAATAATCATAGTCCATGTTGAGGATCTTACTCATTATAATACATAACGGAGGAAGCTTGGTTATTTGTTGTGTTGTGTTTAAAATAAGGTGTTTAAATGAGGTAACGAGGAACAAGGTGTTTCTGACTGGTTTGTGGGAAATAATATTTGGGAACGTTGCACCAAATGACAAGTTATTATGACGAGGAAATCGAAGTTCAAATCTTGGTCGGATGAATTGAAGGGGGTCTTTCCAAAATGGTTTTCCATTCTCCCTCCCTCCTATTGTTACACTCCCCATAAACATAGCTTTCTTAATCCCCAAAACCACTAGCGTGGTTAGTACACAAAAGCGTAGGCCTATAACTCAAACAGGTAATAAAATGCGGTGCAAAAAAAAGTATTTGTGATTGTTGTGTGTGAAAGTTACACTAAATAACAAGGTATTGGTGATTGTTGTGAAAGTTACACTAATAACAAGGTATTGGTGACTATTGTGAAAGTTACACTAATAACAAGGTATTGGTGAGTGTTCTGTGAAAGTTACACTAAATAACAAGGTATTGATGATTGTTGTGAAAGTTACACTAATAACAAGGTATTGGTGAGTGTTGTGTGAAAGTTACACTAATAACAAGGTATTGGTGATTGTTGTGAAAGTTACACTAATAACAAGGTACTGGTGAGTGTTGTGTGAAATGAGGTTGTGTGAACGTGGTAGAGGGAACAGCCACGTGTATTCCATCTAGCCACAAGAGATATTTTCTGCGAGCAATGGTCCTGGAGTCCGGCCTCAATAAATGATTCATCTAGGGATGATCGGGCCGCAGTTTTACGACATTGAGGGGTGGTATTGGTAGGACTATTAGCCCCCACTGACCGCCACGGTCAGTACATTGGGGAGGGGGGAATCAATAGTACCGGCTATACTAACATGTACAGGGGGAGGTTTCTTAAACAACATTCTCAACATCTGGACTCTTTTTCCTTCAAACTCATAAAAATTCAAATGTCACTTGGAAATGCATGTATATGTGATAGGATCTAAATCGTTGAGTTTTATTTTATTGTCTTTTGAGTTATTTTCACTTGAATTGATGTATACTCTTATCTGAAAACGGGATAGTATTGTTTCTATTTTAGCAAACAACGGTTAAGTGCCATTGATGGATACTTCATACATTTCCAAAATATCTACACTAAAATACAATATATTATGATCTAAAATCATACCGGAAATAGAGTAAGATTCACATTAGAACTATCCACACCAGTAGTGTTGGATTGCCTGTCACTGGGAGATCAAGGTTCAAATCCCAGTCGGGTATAATGAAGGTAATTTTCACAATCTTAAATGTGAATGAGGGTACATTTCATTTTATATTCTCCCTTTCCATTAGCGTTATTTTGCATGCGTATGGACTGAGAGTGTTCTAAGACTCGATTAAAAAAGCAGCACTATAATGGGAGATGTATAATAACAAATAATATCATCTGTGTAAATTATATATTAGAAATAAATGGTACGGTGCACCGCTCACACTTTCTCCCGCCTTTATCTTAAAATAGACACTTACTAGAAACTCGTATGATTTGGGAAACTAGATAGTGGTCTACACCTTTGTGTAAAATTATTATTATTACTATTATCACCACGTCTTACTACCCGTTCGGGTTATACTCACTCACGCTAATATGTAATGGTAGGGTGATTGTGAGATGAAATGGAGGACCTACAGTTTAACGTGGGATCCGAACCACGGTGGAGGCCTGGCATTCCACATCAAACAATAAAAGGTACGTAATTGTTTTGTTACCACTGTCTAAATTGAAACAAATTTTGTGCTCGACACACGTTTTGTTATTTTAATTAATTCATTATTAATTGGAGTACAGTTATGTAACTAATTGTATTTTAAGCCAATACAATAATATGCCATTTAAATTTATTGAAGTGACAGTCATGATTTAATAGTTGCGCCTACTCTTGAGTGGTGGCAAATAAAAGGCGCAACTTTGCTCTCAAATTGCGCTTGCTCCTTTTAGTGAATAGGGATTTGGAACATATTTCAAACTTGCGCTGGCGCAACTATTTGCTCCCTTTAGTGAATCCAGGCCCAGTAGTGATTTAAATTGAATATTTTGATTAATATTATTTACTATTCGTAAATATTAGTGAACAAAATTGTGCTTATAGACTTTTTCAAAGTGCTCCAATATAGTTGAGGTTAACTATCCGTAGTATTATTTATTGATATAAATTAAAATATTATTTAACATAATTAATACTAAATATTATTAAATTATTTTTATTTTTTAATGATGCCAAAGAAGTATAACTTCTCACGCGCGTACATAAGTACACACACCCATTTTTTTAAACAGAATTACAGCTTTACAATGATTAGTTATTTCTTATCTCAAATAGGCCTATTTGCGGGGAAATGATCAAAATTGGAAAGAGTCCCTTATGTAAATTACAATCAAAGTAGTTTTAATGAAAATATTAGAGCTGTCATCTTGTTTATAATGATAAAAAATGTCTAGATATAAAATCTAATCAACATCGTTAGAACCTATTTTGAGAAAATGGATTTTTTTCTGGTTTAAACCCTTCAGTAAGCTAACCTTACATTTAGAGTCAGAAATCTAATTCCAAAAATTCCTCTTTGGGACCAAATTAAAACCCCAGATACCAGTTTTAACCTAATCAGTAAAGTAGTTTCGGCAATAGCCCGAGGTACAGACAGACAGACATAAAGACAAATACACTGCGAAAACAACTTTTTGTTTCAAGGGGTCGAGAAACATCAACATTGATCAACATCTTGAGTTTTAAGACGATTACAATACTTTCTCTCTGAGGTGTCGAGAGAAAGTAAAAAAGAATATCCAACCCAAAGGAAATAATAAAATATTGTCTAATAAAAAATGGGTCGAGATTATTTTTGTTTGTTCACTGTGTTTTATACCTGTCCAAGCTACTAACATATATACCTTAATACTGTGAGGGTGAGAAAGGTAGAATTTAAAAGAAATGTACTCGCATTTGCCCAGTAGGAGAGTGGTGAGCCCTTCAAAGAAAATCACCCTCATTATACTCAGCCGGGATTCAAATCCTAATCTCTCTATCATCAGTAATCCCAGCAATTGCTCCTTAAATCCCACGACAACCAATTTGGATATTTGTCAATTAAATCTAAATCTTCACCCGCATTGATGGATACGTGGGCTTGGACGTAATCCTGGTCTAGTATGATTCTCTGGTGATGGGGAGTATGAGGTTCGAATACTGGCTATGTGAGGGGAGGGTGGGCTTCACCCAAATGCTGGTGCATTCTTCCTTCTCCATTCCTACCTCATCAGTGTAAATATAGTTATATTCTTAGTGTGAGACAGGAGAAAATATAGAATTAAATAAAGGATATAGGATTAGTAATATTTATTGTATTTTAAAAATTTATGTTGGATAGTTCCGGTGGCGGCCGCCCGGTCGGTATATCTCACTGGCAGGCTCACGCCATGGAGATTTGTGTTACATAGTGTGATCTTGTCTGGAATATATTAATCTTGTGTGATTGAAAGGAGGTCACACAATTAAGTGATGTTACATAAAATACTGCTTTACAGATCAAACTTTTAGAAGAGTTGTTTGTTTCATATCGTGTCCATATTTTGGCCAGCTTCCTTTTTATTTGAAAATTAACAAATTGACAGACATATCCTACTTAATATTTTGAAAAATATAAACACATTTAGTAATATCTACTGGCTGCATGGTCTGGTGCACTAATCTCGTGTTGGGCTAGACTGCCGAAGAAGGGAAGATCGTGAATCGATCTCGGTTGGTGCACTGAGGTGTTTTTTTCCCTAAATAGTTTTCTATACTATCTCCACGCAAATGCAGGTACATTTACTTTAAATATAGCCTTTAATATCCCTACCACATTAGTTTACTTAGTACATAGACAAATGGGTAGTACGAAGTGGTGCTAAAATAAATAACTACCGATGAGTCACAGAAACTATTATATGTTTTAATAAATATGAGGCATTAGATTGTGTGTACTCCAGTTTAGAGTCTATAGATATGGCTTAAAAAGGTTATAAAGAGTCAATGTTTATCTAAAACTAGATTGTCTCCTTTATCGACCACTTACCAAAGTCCCGACTCCCGATCTGGAAACCAAGCTGGCATTATTTCTTGTATTTTCATTTGCGAGCCCTCGCGACTTTTTTTCTAACCTTGTATCTATTCGCCGGGGCTATTTGACCCCCCCCCCCACCCTCTTGCCATTAGGTTGACCCAGGGCCGTAACCTCCAAATATTTACATAATGTCCTCCAATAACAACAGATGGGGGAGGGGAGGAGGGATGGTCAACGGTCTAATGGTGATTCTATACCAGGACGGACCTCTTAGCTACACATGGTGCTTACCTTACAGGATGAGATTCAAGAGTTATTGGTTTGGTCCTTGAATAGAGTAGTTACAGGGGATTCACAAAACTAGCACATACTACCAGTTTAAGTTATTGTTACAAGTTCATATAGACAGATGTGTGTCAAATAAAGTATGCATGGCAAAGCATGGTTTTTGAAATAGTATATTATTTATATTTTTGTGTACCACGTTTAAAAAAATCGCTACACACACCAGGGTTCAAACTCTGACCCTTCCTTCACTGGCAAACCATTCAATATGATAGACACCTTTGTCCGTGGTTACACCAATTCGGATGGTATATATTATTTATAAAGGATAATAAGTAATTAAAGGGAGATTTTGAAAAAAATAATATTTTTTTTACCTGCCTCATGTGAACTATAATTTTATCTAGTCAAAAACCTTTCAGAAGGACAAGCTTTTTATTTTTCTAGCTCACAATTGATAACTAAATATTTTGATATCTGATATGTATCTGATAACCATGGTGGTAAAAAAAAGTACCAATCTAAACGTTAGTTTATTTCTTGAAATACTTCAGAAAGTTGAGCTTATATTTTATTTGCACCACGTTTTACTACCTACTCGGTTGTAAGTCTATGTATAATTATGAAAGTGTACCCACATTTGCGTGGAGGGAAAGTAGAAACACATTTATGAAAAAAGCCACCCTAATTACACCCGACTGAGATTCAAACCTCATTCTCCCCTTCAACGGCATTCCATTCTACTGCGCGTTTAGCGCGTTAGACCACGCAGCCACCGAGGCGGGTGAGAACAGAAGTCTTAATTAATATTGCAAGAGTTGATTTTATGAAAAAATGCCTTTAAATTTGTGAGTAATACAGTTCCTTACGTGTGAAACGCAGAATAATTCTATCCACTAATTTGTTTTCTTCCAAATAATAAAAAAAAATACACAGGGATATTAATTGTCAACATAACTTCATTTCCATACATGCGCGTTTTTGTTTGATGAAGTGGCTGGTCTGTTTCTTGTTTGTCCCACTGCGGGGCGCTAGTGTTCCAGCTTTGTTCAGTCATTTGCCACCCAATGGGTGGGCCGCCACAGTCGCACTGTGATCTTCGAATGTTTTCTCCTTAAGGAAAATAAAATCGCTACAGGACGTAGAGATAATTTTTAAAACTATATATAATACGTTGTTGTATACATATTAGTCATACAATTTCAGGTCATTTGTAAAGTTTTATAAACGAGATACGCTCTGTAATCAATTAGGAAAGCTATTTAGGTTTTGTAAAGGGAGATTGTAAGAAATGGAGAAATGAAACCTGATTCTTTTAGAGACAGGAGCTATAAGTTCATTTCCAAGAAGGAAGAATATTAAGAGTCGACTTAAACAAGTATTACAGTGCGTTTTCGTCCAAAGATAATAATTATGATGCTAGCTTCAAAAGCCCTGCTTTACCCAGGGGATTTTTTGTGGTCTCTCTTAAATTTATTTGTATTAAAAGTTAAAACATGTCCTTGGAGAAGAATTTTAATAGAAAATGAATCGCTACTTTATTCAACAGCACCTTGTGATAGTGAATAATATTTGATACCTTTATAACATCACTAAACTGGTGAACACATGGTTAAATTATTAAGACTTGTAATGTATATATAAATAAAGTTCCAATGTATCCACCCTTGTTACCCTGTTACAACACCTAAAAGAAAAAGAGATTGTTTGGCTCACCACTCCGACCCCAGTTGACCTCATTTTGGCAAGGTTCCACTCCACTAACACGTCGCAGCACTGTCAATATCAAACTAACTCAACTCGAGAGGCCGTGGTTCGCTTCTTACCGCGAGGACTATGCCGTGACCAAGAAAAAAGAAGACGGGCGATATCGTGAACTGGATGCGTACGTCGTCAGTGTTCATAAACAAAGAACTATTGTTTCGCACGCGTTTAAAAGACGCGTGGACTGTTTGAGCATGATCCGAGAAGACTGATTACCCCTTACCCCTCTCCCACTGCTTTGGTTCCACGTCTTGAGAACAATTACTTCATTCGTCTGGTATATAATGGCCTTGTTCTCTAATGTCGTATACATTACACTGCCATCACTAGGTGAGGGACCTTGGTCCTAGAATAGGTTTACGTATGTACATTCAAAATTCCGTTCGGCTTTAATAATTCAAAATTATCGTTCAGGAAAATTATATTTAAAGCTTTCATTTATTAACAGTACCTGGTCTCTTTTAATTTGCTTGTAGACCATGGATAATCTATATATCTTTGCATGGTTTGACCGAACCGCTTATTTAATGTTACTATGTGGTAGTTTTAAAGAACTCTTATTTATTAAAGTAGTTTCTGTTTCATCCGTTTCACGGATGGATTATATCTTGAAGTGCCGCCATCTTAGGTCCATAATTAATTCAGGCAGCGTCATATTTCTGTTCTGACGATTTTAAGCATTTAAAAATTATAGCTCTGGTTATATATTGGAAGATAACTTATTATTGTTACATTTTTAAAAGTTTATTCTATGTTGGTTAAAATTGGGGCCACGAGTCTGAAGTTTACTCCCGAATATGGGCTTTAATATTTAACGTTAATGCAGCCAATTAAGGCATATGTTTCTAAATTATATTCTTGTTGTTTGTTTCTATTATGCCCAATTATGGGGGTGAGAGATATGTTATTAGGAACTCATTGTTTACAGTTTGAAAACCGCCGGTGGTGGCGGGTAAATATCTTTCACATTACTAGTGCTTTTGACTATCGATTACTATTTTCATGGAATGTGTACGAAGGTCAATTTACTTTAGATTGTATTAATTATTTTAAGTCACCATTTAAGAGTGTGTGAAGGCGTCCCACATGTTTCTTATATAATTGTTCAATCTTGATTGTTGTTTACGGATTCAGTGCCTAACGCTATTCATTCTCACTCAATCATAGAGCTATACTTGTTATGTTTCTTGAATAAAAATAAAACTCTTTAGACCAAACTGACTTATTTATGGGTGATAATCAAGGAGTGGGTTACACCCTCAGTTTTACCTTAGTAAGTATGCAATGTCACAGTTTTATAAGTATAAAATAATTAGGTATTTCTTGGATCACATGAATGGGTTCGTTAAAGTAGAAATAAACACAACATTACGCACTTTGACTAGATATTTTATGAAATAACTAGTTGGTCTATAAATGAAGCTGATGGCATGTAGTTAAAGTTTAAAATAAGTTATATATTCTTCTTTATTGAAACATAAGGTTATTACATTAATGTCAGGTTACTTCTATTTAAACTAGACACTTAAAAATAAAAAATAAAGTAATAGGCAATAAATTAAATATAAATACCGAGTATTTAAAAAAGTTTATAATTTGTGATAATTTGTATATTAACTGCTATAATGGCCATTGGAATTTCATTGAAGCAAGCAATTCAATGTTACACGTTTCATCAAGTAAAGTTTCCTCAATATAATTTTCATGAGAAAATGAGAATGGCCATCTTGTTTATAATGATAATCAGTGTCTAAATATAAAATTTAATCAAAATTGTTAGAGCGAATTTCTAGAAAGTCGATTTTTTCTCTTTTTGGCTTTTAGTAAAAACTACCCTTAAATTAAGAGATAGATATCCAATTTCAAAACTAAAACACCTCGCCAAGACCTTATAAAACCCCAGATACCAAGCTTTAGCTCAATTGGTAAAATGTTAGTTCTAGCCCGAGGTACAGACAGACGGCATTGGAAAAACAACTTTTTTGGTTTTAGGGGGTCATGAAACGTCGACATTTATCAAAATCTCGGTTTAGATATTTTTAACGATCACAATACTTTCTCTCTTAGGTGTTGAGAAAAAATAAAAATAATGTTTGGTTTTAAATAGAACTACATCTACATTTCTAACAATTTATCTTAATATGAAAACTGTGACAATTTACGTTGAACGTCATTGAAATTGTAATAAAATATTACACTTAGCTCAACCTTCTTTAAAAATATTGACCTTAAAATGTAGAGTTTTTAATTCTAAAAGGACTTGTTGATAAAATTAAACTCTATTTTAGTGTTAGTCATATTTTAAAATAGGCGATAGACTATTTCTTAAATAATAGAGAGTTTTGAAACGTCAAGAAACACGTCTCAACGCTTCGGTAGACGGTGCCCTTAAGTTTAAAATTCAAATGAAAACATCTTGAATCACAAAGAATACATTTTGGGGGAATAATACTAACCTTGTTACAGAATTTAAATATATATAGTCATTGATGGGGTGGCAGCCACAAGGGAAATTATAAAAATCTTATGACTTTTCTTATCACCATGTCTTACTACCCGTTCAGGCTAAAAGCATATATGATCATTACTCTAATGGGGCAGGGATGAGAAAGGAAGCATTTTAGAGATAATATACCGTCATTTGCATGGGAGGATAGTGGGAAACCATTTAAGGAAAACACCCTCAGTACACCCAACCAGAGTTCGAAACCCTATCTCCCCGTCATTATTGCGCCAATCTAACGCGAGGGTGACGCCATAGACCATTGGACCAGTGAAGTGGGTAAGATAACCATATTAATAATTACTTTTTATCATGTGTAAAAAAAAAAGAGTTAACTCTTGACAAATATATTTTTATTCACATTTTTAAAACTAGAATAAAATTATGTCCATCCTCAATGCAATAAAATGTTGCCATAAATCTAAGCCTCCATACAGAAGTATACATTCCAGCGACGACCATGTTTCGACAAAAGATGGTATCAAGAAGAATTGAAAATGATTTGCAGAGGAAGATGTTGGTTATCACTGCAATATATTATATTACTAACTACTAGGGGTGCACTGGTTTGACACTCACTCTAACTTAACTGTACCTATGTTCTCCGTGGGGATCCAATCTTCCAAGGACCTCTGCGAGGAAAAACACAACTGAATTTACAGGCATATTTTATAAAGATTATGTTGGAGTCGTATTATAGGAGTGCGGAGAAATATTCACAAGCGCACAATGAGACTACACAGTTTAATGCCTCATTACTGGCTTGCCTGTGATCAGGAGACAAGGATTGAATCTCGGCCGTGTGTAATCGGGGTGTATTTTATCCATAGACCATATACCTATGCTATGTACCACTGTAATGTTCCCATTCCAACTCCACGCTAACATGGGCGTACTTTATTTAAAATAACCTCATAAACCCTACGCCATAGAAACATCTGCTATCATAATACATAGATTCATATATATCGTATATAAACTATAAAGTAATATACCCAAAACGTTCTAAAAAACTGACTTTAGTTAAAATCATTTTAATTAACATTTCAAAATCAGGAAATTATAAAATTAATTACCTCACACAGGAATAAAATAAAATGCTTACAGTTGAAACGATCTGCTAGCTTAAGTATAAATAATAGTTGTTGCAAGACCATTTTCAAATATATAAATATATATAAATTAAGTTTATTTTTGTATCAGAAACTATGAGTCCAAATGTTTTCTATATTAAATATCGTTTATACTATTGATAATATAATGATTTAGTTTTAAAAATACATGACCATCACTAAATGTAAATTTAGTAGATCCATGAACAACATTGTGTTACATAGAGGATACTGATGTATCTAGTATAGATCTCTATAGTCTGGGAGACTATCATCCTCTGCCGCCTAAGTAGTTATATGAGAATCAAGACTAGTGTGCCGATGCTCAACGTGGGTGGGACAGTCCATGCAGCGACCTCATGAGGTCACCAGGAGTTTGACCCCAAGGTCAACTTAAATTACTAAAACTACCGTACGCTCGTTGCCGAGTCCATATGGCCCCCCGAACTGTTGGGATGAAAGACTGACACACCTCACATCTCATCTCGACACACTATGACGTATTGTCTAATATTCTCACACGAGACGGCGTTTCAGTGAATCTAGGACTTCTAAGTTAAACCTCATATTAGAACTTAATGAGACTGTTATAACGGCCTACATGTAGTATTGTTTTGTCTTATATTATCTTGAGAAATATCCCATCACACATCAAATCTTGTAACAAAATATATAATGATCTATTAAGATTTTTGGGCTATGAGCGTATAACACCTTTGACCGTGAGAGATACTCTGAGTGTTTATTTGAAAATTTCCTCCAAAATATCTCGAAAATAATGCATTGCAGAAAAAAAAAGTTTTAATCAAATTTAGTTTGGTTCTGAGGGCGAAGAAAAGTGATAAGGCTGGTATGACATTTTGTAGAGCTGCTAAGATGATAAGGTCATTTATTTTATTTAAAAAAAATCTATTTTTTATTATTATTTATATAGATCACGTTGTGCCATTTTCAAAATGGTGGTTCAAAGCTTTTTAAAGTAAAAGCTATCACTAGAAATGAGCCTCGCAAGTTTCTGAGTCGCCAGCACCGGGCGTGGCATTAGAAATTGGCCTAACCCACGTAGCCACAAAAACGGGCAAAAGTGACCCTTTAGACTCGATGGTGATTAGTCGGCCCTGTTATTTGGGATATACTACTTTTTGTCCCGACTTCTGGCCTGGTTTGGCGTGAGGAATGCTGACACTTTGTTTATGTTGTCAGCGAATGTGTTCTATTTGTTTACAAGCTAATCGTGCAACTCTCGTTTTGTCATTCACAGTCCAGAGCACAACAATATTAAACAAGATCGCCTCTCAATTTAGGTTATGTGATTACACTAGTACCATTTTTATATATAAGACATAATATATATGTGCTATATATTTTGTTCCCCATCATCACCGCAGAAAATTTGGAGCAATAATTAATTTAAATACGAATGCACTGCACACATTTCTGGCATATCGTAGTTATTTTATTTTCCTTTTAACTTCCATAACTCGCGGGAACCGGGATCTGAATTGGGACTGCTAAGATGAACGCTCTTAAGGGTTGTAAAGAGTACATACTTTCATTTGATACCTTCAGATATACATGGGATTTAATGCATAGGTTATATTAATTACTAATTGATCGTGTTAAGGTTTATTAAGTGCAAGGAAATTAATATAATTCAATGTGAATTTGATTAATAATTATGACTGGGGATATGGCATCAAGGTTCAAATTATGGAGATACTTAAGTTACATTAGACGCAAATGTAAATATTTTAATGTGCCTGAAAATCAAGTTCTCTAAGAAACATTTCAAATTAATAAATGTCTATTTTAAATCGAGGATATGGTCAAAAAATTATTTTAATAGCATATTATTGAATCCTAAAATTTGTGGGAGATGTGGGAAACAAAAATAATTAATTTTCCTCTAATAGAATTATCCTTTAGCTATACATAAATTGTAGAATATCTAGTTTCTGGACAATTTTTTTATATAAATAACCTACATTGTGTCAAACTATTTTTAAATATTAATATATTTGTATAGTGATAATAACTAATGAAATTAACCATAACCAGTTTTAATCAATAACCAAAAATAACATTTTTTATTTTTCAATAACTGGAGCTATAACCAGAATATATATTATAATTGTTTGGAGAAATGGGAAAAGCTATAACCTATATATAGTTAGGTTCGTGTTCATAGTTGCAAGTATTTTTGTTACATCCTCTTTTTAATATTGCTTGGATCAGGTGATGAACTTGGCTTCATCATCACTAACTAGTTATCTATGTTCTGATGAACATTGCTTCATCAATCTAACCTTAGTACTATTCTCATGATGAACTGCTCTCATCAATCACTAACTAGTTACTACTATGTCTCATGATGAAATTGGCTCTATCATCACTACTTAGTTACTACTATGTCTCATGAGAACATTGGCTTCATCAATCACTAACCTGTTATTACTAGTCCTGATTAGCTCTTAAACCTCGTATTAGATTTCCTTGAAACTAGTAAAAGGATCTAAGTAAAATAATAATTCATCATCTATGTTTTGCGAACTATTCCTACTTGTTGACTTTTAACCAATCTATTCTTTCCGTTCCACTCTTTAAGTACCCAAATAAGTTCAAGTAAGTTTCAAGACTATTATTTAAGCTCTGCATTGTCGATAGTGCATTGTTTTCTACGTTTGAGTGTTTGTGGTTAGAATAGTCATCACATCAATGATCTAATAATATTTCTTTATTTAGTTTCGCATATAGATTCCCAAATATGGTGCTGGCGCCAAAACATGTAGGCTTCATGTACAATCATATATATGACTAATCTGTACATATACTTAAGAAGAAAGGTACCAACTAAAGATAAGAATATGGTTTCCAATTATTTATTATTGGAACTTATGTAACTTACTTAATTTTAATATATAACTTATAACAATTTTAATATTTTATGTTTACAATGACTGATTTATTAACCTACATTAAAGGTTTTTTTACGATTTTTAACTAATCTATTTAAAATTTAACTTTATTCCTTAAGTATTTTGTAAAACCAGTTTAAATGGTAGAAAGCTAATATTCCAACAAATAATTTTGTAGCTAAGGTGGCACGTTTTAATTATATATATATATATATATATATATATATATATATATATATATATATTTTAATATTATCACATTTCATTAGTTTAAGACTTGAACTAGTTTAAAGTGTAACAAACTAGCTGAAATCATTTCCTACTATTATTATCAATCACTGACTGTACTGACTATTTAACTGGCATATATAGGCAGGCGGACTAGGCGATAACTTGGTTTTATCTCGGTTGTCTTTGATATGGAAATTGGGCTCAAAACTTATGTTTTTTCACAAAGCGGTTCTACAATATTTCTTCTCGAAAATTCTAGAAAGATTTCTCCAAGTTTTTCCTTAATATTTATATCCAATTAATGTAAATATGGGTAGCATGCCATAATACTAAAAAATGAATTATAAAAAACTAAGACATGATGGATTCGGGAGGGGAGGAGTATGTGCCTATCATTGCTGAGCTAATTGAGTGGTTGTTTAATTAATACGAGTTTTATTGTGGCTGTGTTTGCAATGATCCTCACTGGTACCAGTCTCTAGCCCAAGTCCACCATAGTGTGTGTTCTCATGGGTACGCGGTCAATGGTCTGTCCCACCTGTCGTTGCGGCCAGTTGAGCTATGTATGACCCCACTAGCCTGAGAGCCTGCGTGACCCAGAGGTCAGTCAATACACCTGTGTCTTCAGCTTGGTTCCGGGTCTAGTCACTGCCCAGTGACGCTCCGTGGCTACTGAGCTGGACGACCTTGATTTCAAGCTTCATAAACACTGGTACAGTCCACCTTAGTTCTAGGTTCATTATTTGCCTCTCCAGGCTCCATAAACACTGATACAGTCCGCCTTAGTTCTAGGTTCATTATCTGCCTCTCCAGGCTCCATAAACACTGGTACAGTCCACCTTAGTTCTAGGTTCATTATCTGCCTCTCCAGGCTCCATAAACACTGGTACAGTCCGCCTTAGTTCTATGTTCATTATCTGCCTCTCCAGGCTCCATAAACACTGGTACAGTCCGCCTTAGTTCTAGGTTCATTATCTGCCTCTCCAGGCTCAATAAACACTGGTACAGTCCACCTTAGTTCTAGGTTCATTATCTGCCTCTCCAGGCTCCATAAACTATACTGAGGTTTAAACTGCTTTAGGATTGAGGTCAGTGCAGCCAGAAAGGGGAGTGGAGATTCATCACATGCTCGACCAATCCGTGAAGGGTAGTTGTCATAGCAACCGATGCACGTTGCCAGATTTCTTTAGTCACCGAGTATGCTTGCATAGTAGTACCACGCAAACTCCCGCTAGGTGGCAACCATGCTCCCCAGCCTACCCACCACGCGGATCATAGCACAGTTTAATCGCAGTAAAACCACTTTGTCATGACCACATCAATCACTCAACGGGCTCTGTCCCTTCGAGAGATGGGACCAAAACTTATCTATAGTAATAAAAGGAAGAGTTTGTCTGTCATGAGCATTGCGCGACATCTATCACATGGAGAGGAATGAAATTTAAAATTAGTAGCTCCTATGCACGAACATGTTAACCTAGAAGCCGGAATTTAAATTAGGATTAGATTGTTTTTAATTAATTAAAAACTGTCTCGTAAGAGAAAAATGAATAGTTATTTTTCTCTGTTAGAAGCAAAGAAAAGCGTTACCACTGTGTGGTTGGTTACCCGTAGCATTGATGGGAACATCACCTTTCATGTGAGGTCCACATCAAATAGTTTCTGAAAGGATTCAATTGTTAAAAACTGTGCAAAAGGATTTTTGTGGTCAAGTGACCTTAAAAGGTACGGTTACGAAACAACTCGCTTCTACTAGCGCTAGCAAGAGCTAGTGAGAGCTATTATAAGAGCTATTTAAGAGCTAGTGGAGAGCTAGTGAGAGCTAGTGAGAGCTAGTAAGAGCTAGTATAGAGCTAGTTCTTGTTCTCACTTTAGAGTGTTGAGCGAGTTCTCAGCATCAAACGACTTTTTCGTAAGTGCACGCACAATGGACTTGTCTATGAGTGAAAAGAGGTTTGTCTATAAAGTAGTTATTTTAAATATAGATATCTACGATGACGAAGACATTCAGTGCATCCAATTTATGAAAAGAGACGTGAACTGGAGGAATTCCACCATTTGCATAAAATTCTTGGAGAAAAAAAATATGTTTCTTTTATTATTACAGATATGCCAGCTAATTTATATATCTTGAATAAAAGAAAAGAGTCGTTTTTGCACTTCACTAATTATTAATTTCTCACGATCCATCTTCACTACTCTGCTGACAAGCTTTAACTAGCGTGAGTAAATAGATGAAGAACGATTCACTCGCTGGTATGGAAAACTGTAAGTGCCAGCTGGCACGTGTGAAAATTAGAAACTCTTCCACACAAATTTAAAACTGTAGAAATCGAAACAATCACTTGCTAGTGCTAGCCAGAACTTGTGGTTTCGTAACCGCAGACAAATAGTTTCTTCGTATCCCTCAAAGCAAATGAATTTACATTTTATATATATTATATTCTTATCATCCCTACCCCAATTGGTGTAATTAAACGTGTACATCCAATACACATCAACAAGAACGTTAACTACTATTTATATTACAAAGATTTATATCACAAATATATCTTCGTATTTATAAGTTCAAGATATCCATCGAACAATAAATATGATAGTATCTGAAATATAAACATTTTCTTGTTAAAAATATTCTTCAATTTACATTGGTGGGTTCTTTGAAAGGATGACAGTCTGGTTTGAGCAGCCAAAAAACCTTTTGACTAGACTGTACCGCATTACCAAACTGTTAAGAGGGTAGCTAATCCCCCCTGTTTATATTTTCTTCTAAATTTCAAGACGAAAATATTGCTTACCTTCCCGGCAGTAAATAATATTATCAAAATATTGCTAAATTTTAATTTGAGGACACAGAATTCAACGCTTCCTCTCATATGCGGT
Organism: Timema cristinae; assembly: GCA_039000515.1. Classification (NCBI taxonomy): domain Eukaryota; kingdom Metazoa; phylum Arthropoda; class Insecta; order Phasmatodea; family Timematidae; genus Timema; species Timema cristinae. Next base: position 3,317,054 of record JBCFYV010000001.1, read on the forward strand.
ACTTGTACCAGATATATGTTCTAACAACACAGTGAGAAATTTGTTGCCATTTTAAAGTAGTCTATAATAAATTCTAATCAACATTAATCTAGCAGCTATGTCAGAGTCTAACTTTAGAAGATATTGATATACAATTACTTTTTCACTAGCACTAAGTTTATTTGATAAATATTTAACATAATAATTTAGTTTTAGTTAATTTCACCACTGGCCTGAACAATAATTATTATTGAGTAGGCACTATTGTGTTTTTATTTAGTTTATTTTACCAAATGTTCTGAGAGAATACAATGTTACATACAATAAATAAATAATTCAATTGAACCTAATTAATACTATAATTATTTAAGAATCAATTAATATATTTTTATCAGGACCAAAATTACAATAGTAAATAATTTGTTATTTGTGGGCATGAAATAATTTGGAATACAATTAAATGTATATCCTTATTATTTCTAATTTACATCAAACTAAATTATAAACTATATATAAAAGTTCTCCGTTCAAGTCTAATTAAATTCATTAGTAATTAATTCGATAGTCATGTGACATTATTAAAATTATAGCACCCATGATTGTGTCTTAAGTTGTGCAAACCTGATATATATATATACATACAGTAGACTTGAAATTGCAAAAAAAAAAATTGTTATTTTATCACGTCATTTATATGAAAACACTAAAAAAAATTAATAAATTTGTTTTTCTTTTAAACTTGTTAGGGAACTTTATAAAGAGGCCACTACTACTACTACAAAACCACTACTATTGTAATTATGAAACTTGACAAATACTTAAAAAATTTATGGTGAAATAATTAAATACAATTAAATATCGTCGTGAGAATTACTTGTTCATACAAGGATCTAAGCCGGTACTTTTGGGTTAATGTATCAATGTTCTCCCAATGATCTATATAGGATTAATCCCTAATAGCTTAATGCAGAGACGGCAATAGATGTGCGTGTGGTCAGGAGTCGTAATTAAACTGTGTTTTACACGTATGACAATTTCTGTGAACGGATATATTAGTTACCAAAGATTATTCCACCCGAAAATTTAAGAGAACTAATTAAAACCAAATATGTGTTCTTTAAACTTGCAAATAACAACGTTGGTTACTTGGTGGATTCCGAAGCTATATTAAGTTGACTTATTTAAGCATTCTAAGCATTATAATACACAAATATTAAAGACGTTGATTGCAAGACATGCCAAGTACGAAGAGGAAAGCATGAATTATATCAGAATGAAGAATTACTGCAAACCACTCTTCGGATTGATGACCATAGATAGGTATAAATGGATACACGAATATTCTAAATATATAAGTAAAGGATAAAATGAGTCATTCGCCCTGTGAGGCCTCTGGTTTATCCTCTCATAAGGGATAACAGTTCCCCTTTTTCGTTAACGAATACAAACACTCGTTATAATATTTGTGCATTGAGAGCATTGATTTGTGTTTCAAAATAAGCTTTTCTTGGTTCCTTTTCTATACAAATAAATCCTTCCACGGACTTTTTTTAGTACAAATAATGGCAAGAAGATTCCTACTCTTAGTGTTCGTGACAAAACCAAATAGCTAGGAATATAGATGATTTAAAAAGATGGGTTTACAAAAAAAAAAAATTAAGATAATAAAAAAATGTGGTGGAAATGCAAGACAATTTCTAGAATTATTCAAGTAATTACGATTTTCGTTTCAATGCTACATCTTTAAAACTTTAATACATTAACATGTTGACTTGCCATGACGTCATAGGTAGACAAGAGACATTTGGAGCACTAGGGCCATTATTTTTACACTTTTATTGGGAAAGTTACTAGATCATGTTCATGTTTAAAATATTTCAAATCTCTCAAATGTGTGGTAAATGTTTGAAGCCAAGTCGATGCACCGCGAGGGGGTAGTATTACTCGACTGGAAGGTAATATTACTCGACTAGAAGGTTCAAACACTGACTGAGCCACCGGCAAACCTTCTAGGTAATGAAGTATTCATCTTCACCGAGGGCAATAAAAAAGAAAAGTAGGAACTCCCTAACTTTGTTCCTACCCCTTACCCCCTCAAGGAACAGTTGTGTGGTGCTCCCCTCCCCCCTCCCTTCCTACACAACGTCACGTCCCCACGTTTTTTTACGACGTTTTTATGTCGCCTTCTCCCCTTTCTGCAGACGAGCGAATGACTCCTCCAGGACTCAAACCCCCGGTGCTCTATGGGGAGTCGTAAAACTGTCTGGGGTGGAGTATTGAGGTGGTGTAGCTGGGTCAGTGGTGCCACACTTACAATACCATAATTACCTCTTGGGCTGCGGTGAGGTTTACGGCCCTGCAATGCGAGTACGGCTCCGTTGCGGGAGTAGTATTTCTTTTGTTTGGTCTCAAGACGCAATAAAGTGAGTTTGATAGCAATTACTTTACACGTGAAGATATCGTGTAAACAAATGAAGGGAAAAAATATGCACGGTTACAAATTTCTGGATTCGAGAGAGGGAATTTCTGTTTTCTTACATTTTTTTAATTTATGATTTCTGTACATATATACATATATGTATGATTAGATATATATAGTTTAAATTTTATTTTTAAAATTAAACATAGGCCTATTTATAAAATATAAGCTTCATTTAACTAAAACAAACTCTAGAGATTAAAAAAGAAATAATAACCATATTTTAAAATATTATTATTATTAACACCGCGTGATTTTCAACCTTTTTCATCTCATGGGTCACTCAACTAGGCGCGAAAACTATTTAGGACACACCATTGGATATTATTATAAGAAGAGATTAAATGATTAAACAGGAGAATATTAGAAAAGTGTTTAGAAGTTCATTAGTTAAAATTCCACTCAACGTATTATATAAAAAAATAATGATCGTGTATTTAAAAATGGGGGACAAAGCGACCGAGTTTCTTGTTAATAGCTACAGTATGTCCCTATAGTGGCAGAATGAAGATTTGTGGACAATGCCTGGCTGGTGGTAAAAAAACTGTCATTTCAATGCATTTGTTATCCAAATATTATTAATATTTCAACAATGTCCAGTGGACTCCTACTAACTCTTTAGCTCCATTAATGTTTGATCAGAAATGATCCACGTGGAATAGTGTTCGTGTAAACTTGTGAATTCTAGCCGATATCACAGAGTGTATTGGCATGTGATGCTCTCTCAATATATTCTCTCACTTGTATTTATTGTCTTCTCGCTAACCGTCCGCAAGGAAGCAGTTGAGAGGAAGTTAGTGGTCACAGATAATGCTGGTGCAATAAGTCTAGAGTTAATCTTGTCCTCCGGGTCCATTTTTGCTGGGACCGTCACTTGGAACGCAAGTTCTCGAATAGATACAATCGTTTCTTGCCAGTAATTAACCAAGTCCCTATAGTGCTCCTAATTAACTATGACAATATAACCATTTTCATGCGTAATAAAGCACATATCGATATTACTTTTCTCCCCACGCCTCATATATGTTATCCACAATTAATTACCCTAACAGGGTAGGTAGGAGGAAGGTGGAATTTAGAAATAGTATACCCACATTTGCGTGTAGGGATGGTGGGTACCACTAGGTATATCAATCTGGGATTAGAACTAATATTTTAATATAACAAATATAAGTATTTAAACTGTATTACAAATAGTCACACTAATATAACTAAGTTATTTATTCTTTCTTAAATTACAAGGTTTTGTATTATTTTGTATTTAGCATTATCTAATGTTTCAAAATTACTACAGATTTAAGAAATATTAAAGTCTGACACCTTAGCTCAGTCAGAAGCGTGTCTTTCTAATGAGCTAAGGGTCCCGGGTTTGATTCTCGGCATGGCTAAAAATGTATCATTGATTAAAATGTGGGTTTAACCTTTCATATTAATAAATTGACGTCCGGGGACTGAATTTTGTGCCTGTCCTAGTCTTAAGTTAGATTATAAGGCTTACGACAGGCTTAGAAAGTGGAAAAATATACGGCTTGGATTTTTTTTAAACACCCAGATCATAGGCTAGAAACAGTAATGGATGTAAAAAAAGATAAATTAATTGTGTACATTAGTGGTATTATATACAGTAAATATTTCACAAATATCATTGTGTTTTTATTTATTTTGCATCGAACTCTCGACCATTTTATGTCATTATCTTCAAGTATTATATTATAATGTGTGTTACTAATTGGGTGATAACTTATCACCAGTACAGTTTCAAGCCTCACCACAACACTGAAGATATTTCCCCCCCAAGTAGCGAATGTATTTTATAAAATAGGGGGTGCTGTTAGTATACCATGACCAGGATGAATATTTGACCTCCTAGTCGTCCTCAGATAACTTCAAGCTCTATTGGAAAGAGTTTGTTCTATATTCCATTTCCAGAGAGGATGTAACATGTATATATATTACTCTGCCGGGGTCAATATTCCCTACTAGTCAATAACAGTGGCTACACTAAACGATGCCATTCCTATGCCGAGTTGCGCCTTGGTAGAGATAGATACTGACCTCTGTGCACAATAGACAAAAATACACACTATTTATTAAAATATATAAAAATTAAAGAAAAACCATATGTTTCCTAAAGAAAAAAGTATTATTAGTTGTGTTAGTTAGATGAATTAATTAGAGCTGTCAATTTGACTAACGGTGTACTTATTTAATAAATGGCCCAGATACCTAGATATAATAGTTAGGAATGCATGATGTAGGATTACAAAGGTCGTAAAATAATATCTGCCATTTGAGTATCTATCAACCTTTCTAGAATATGTCCAAATCCTGGATGGTCGAGCTAGATATAAAGGGTCCTTCTAGGAATAAGGGTCGGCTCAATAATTGTTTGAGTGGAAGATGATTCGGTAGAAGAAATACAATTATTATTATTAGCACCGCGTCTTACTACCCGTTCGGTTTATACGAACTTACGCTAATGTGTGGTGGTAGGGTGATTGTGAGATTAAATGGAGGATCTACAGTTTAACGTGGGATCCGAACCACGGTGGAGGCCTGGCATTCTCCACACATTCACAAGTTGTGATTAATACACGTCTTGTCAGAGGTGAAGGAAGGGTTTGGTAATCAGATAAATCTGTGCCAGGACCGGGACATATTCTAGCAAAACACTATCTAGTAATGGCCATAAGTGACAAAATACGAGTATCTACAGTAAGAAAACGTAAATGGAAGGCTAATATCAAATAAATGTATCAGTGCTATCCAAAATAGTCCAAGATAGAGATGGAACATCTCATTGTGTATGTAAACGCGCCCGGTGCATCACCTCTTGAGTCATACTACCCCAAATAACCCATAAACACAACCTGTACGCAAATAAAAAAAAACCCAACAGGTAAATGTTTGTCCTAAGACTGCTCGCTACACTTTTGGTCTACTGTATCGCACTGGACGGAAGTAACCCCCCACCCCCCAACCTCCTTTCTTCCCCGCTCATGTTTAGCAAGGCGATGTGGCCGCATCTGCCGTAATACTTGCCCCCCCCCCCCCCCCACACACTCTTTCAATATTCGTGTCCGCTCAAAGTTTGATGAGGGTGGAGGGAGATGATAGCCCCCAGAGGGACGACCGGACAAGATGTGGGGACATCATTTGGGGCTACCTTCTTGTTTCAGGGAGGGGGACCAGTCATTACCGGAAGATGTTTCCTCTGTGCCGCTTTATTGGCGACCAGGTCTTCCCGCCATCTACTCGCCTTCTTCAACACCTTCTATTATTTATACAATTTTCACGGGGTTTCATTTCACGTTTTATTAATGTGTTCCTTGGTAATATTTTATACAACTATGTTCACTAGAACTAGAGCCGAGTTTTAATAGGAAAAGCCCTCTACGACAGCAGGGAGATCTACCAGATCTACACTAATACATGTATTTCCTGAGTCATGTTTTGATCCTCAGCAATATTTTTAGAGATGATAGCAATACTCATAAAGCGATACTAATAATAGAGTAAAATTCATGGCATTGAATGGTTTCTGTTTTTAGTAGAAACACGTTTTCTTGGAAAATATAACATTTTTTATTTATTTTATAGACATTTTAATATCACATATTTCCTTGACCCGGTCAGTAGATCTTGTGCGTACTTCTCCAGCTATTTTCAGGGAAAATACTCAACCAAGATTCAAACCCTGATCCTCCCATCATTGGCAGTCAGTCAATTATGAGAGTGACGGAGTATATCAGTTGACAACCGAACCGAGTCATCAGAAAGTTAATCATGGTCTTATATCTGAAATTAGTTGATAATTAAACGGAGATAATTTTTTAGTCATTGCCATATAATTATAAGTAAATGGCCCCATGAAACTCGTATAGCAAGCTAATTGGTAGAACAATAGTAATATTTAAAAAAAACATTATTTTAATAATATTGTTTATAGATTATGAAATATTATCTAGTTTGTGTATCTATACGTAATATATTTATTGTAGGGAGTTCATTTTATAAATATAATTACTTCATTAATTTGTAACTGTTATTTAAAATTTAAATAAAATTAATTATATATATTAAAAATAAGTAAAACGAGGATTTTTTAATATTTTAATGTGGGCTTTTAATTTAAAAAACATGAAACATTATAAGTGTGTCGTGATCTACGCCCCTTGGGCTTGATCTGTCAGGATAGCTTGCGGGAAGGGCTGGGTTGCAGGCAAGTTAATTGTGTAGGTTCGAAATAATATGTAGGTTTACTAGAAGTTACTAAAAGATAGTACAAAATATTATGTTTAAGTGAGATAGACGTCAAAAAATAAAAGGCTTTTATAGCCAGATATGGCCCCTTACCTGACCAAATAGATCAAACATTGTTATGAATGGTCATCACTCTCTTTCATCCTTTATAGTTCAATACATTATTCACGCACTTTTAAACCCGTGCGTTCATTCGAGTTGCGTAAATCAAAACAAACTTCCAAACACGCTCGGCGGTTATGACAATTTCTTAAAAACGTGGGAATTTTCAAACAAGATATAAGATTAGTGCTATCATACGTCAAATAAAATGTATTTATTATCCGAGGACAGTAATTACGAAGAAATTAGAAATTCTGAGACGTCCGACAGCTGGGGTTCTGACAGTATTCACTTAAAGTTCATTGAAACTTTTTATTAGTTAAACAATATTTTATTATTATTAACTAGCTGCATCGTTGTACACACGCACAAAACGTCAATCTTGTATATGTAGTTTGGTTTGTCAGTGATAGGGAGATCGGGGTTTGAATACCTGTTGGTGAAACTGTTTGTTTATAAATGGTTTCTCACCAAGAAAATGGAGGTATCTTTCCTCTAAACTCTACTTTCACAATTAATATCCTTTTAGTGTAGTTAAGTACAGATCTCCTGGGTGGAGAGTGAGAAGTGGTGGGATATATAATATACTTTACACTTTTGTTTTATCTATAAAAGATTGTTATATATTAACACATTTATTTTTAAACTTTGTTCTTCCCGAGCTGTTCACGTAACTGTATCGTTCCACAATCTGCCTCCAACACCCTTCTTGGTTGTCCAAATTTACTCTGATGGAGCAGAGAAGGTAGAATTTAGAGGGAATGTATCTTCATTCACGTTGAGTGGGGAATAAATCTGTTATAAATAACACATCAGGAATAACCTGTGCATCCTATCAATATTCCAATTCAAACATTTTATTCACCAGAATAGATGAGAATGAGGCCCTAACCCACGTGTTCAGGGCTGTGGGAACATGTGACAACTGACAGTTGGTTGAACCAATCAAAGAGAGAGAGAGTTTATCTTGTTTCCCAGTATGTGTGATCACCAACTGTGTGTTCACTCCTGTATGGGATCGTGTGAACAGTGGAAACAATAACACATGGTTTCCTTGGAAGTCTACTTTACACATAGCATGTTTAACGTGCAGATCAGTCTATCTTTCAGGCGTTAACAGTAGAAAAAACTTGTGGGAATAAACTCTTCATTTACAAAGTAAACAATAAATTGTAACCATAACATAACTTTATACTAGAAGAGGCTACAAATTTAAATACATCGTTTAATCAAACCAACCGTTTACTTAAAACTCAAGGCTTTGAACACATTTTTACTTATTGTGGCCGTTTTTAAACAACACTTAATAGATCAAAACTATTATCCCATCAATAATCTTTACAGATGATAAAAAATATATTTATCGAAATGATTCATCGGTTAGAATAATCCAGTACTAATGCAGCTATGTACAGGAAATTAATGTACGAGTATTACTAAACTGATTGATAACTTTACTGCTAGAGCTCACACAAATAACTGGGCAAGTATGTTTTTTTATTTGGAGTAGTATGGAATGCTGTGAATATAGTATTAATATTAGCACATGACATAAAAACAAACTAAATTGTTATAACTGACACCAAACCCCGTCTCCTAGCTGTTAATAAATTACTGTGAAAGGAGAAATCTTAAATTTTATCATTAATAATTTTTTTATCGTGATGGGAATTGAAACTGGGACCCTTGGCTGCACAGGAAAACCTGCTACCAGCTGAGACAAGGTGTTAGACTGTGGTAGATAGTGAACAAGTAATTATCTACGCAAGCCTGCTAGATACATTGCATTCTCTATAGATATTTGTTTTATCTTTTTCAACCGCGTTGGAATTTGTGAAGTTTAATATCGCTAATGGGGATTAAGGTGAAACTTAGATAAAATGCATCCAAATTTTCATGGACGAAGAGGGTGGAGGGAACATTTAGGAAAGAAACCTCAGCACACCTGGTGGGGATTTGCGCCCTGACATCCTTACCGCTGGTCATATAGACTGTATGGAGCAAAAACTTGGACTCTTAGGAAAATGGAAAAGAAATACTTGGAGAGCTTTGAAATGTGGATGTAGAGAGAGACTTGAGAAGATCAGGGGGACAGAGAGGGTGATAAATGAAGTCCTAAGAAGAGTTGGTGGGAAGAGATTCTTTGGTACAAATCAAACTAGATCGGACACATCCTTAGGAGGAACTGTTTCCTGTACGACGTCGTAGAAGGAGTTGTGGAGGGAAAGAGGAGCTTAGGAAGGAGGAGGATTCAAATAGGCCCTACTAGATGACATGAAGGAAAGTAGAAAATTCTGGGAGCTGAAGGAGTAAGAGAGAACAGGGCACATTGGTAGTCTAAGTAGAAACTGTTCCTGTTAATTGTAATCATCATTGATTAAGAAACTCACTGGCAAGGTATCAACGAACATACATTCCCATGTGAGGAATGTAGAGAAGAGCCTATATGCGTGCCGAGAGGACAACATATCATAGGTACAGTTTTAACAAGCTCTGGCTACCTTGTAGACAATCCACGACCCGCCAAAGCGTGAGAATGACGCCTTTCACCGCGTAACCACCGATTTTGGTTATATTTAATTGTGCTCTTAGACTCTCAGCTATTGCTTGACTGTGTACTTTACCGTTCGGGCTATCTGAATACATCACTTACGGAGGTCGAAAAGGGATAGAGAAGGAAACATTTTAGAGTAAATGTAGCCGTATTTTCTTAAAGATAGAGTAGAAAACAACTCAGGGGAAAACACCTTCAATACACCCGGCATGGGTTCGAGTCTCAACCTTCCAGTTACCAACAAACCAGACTAAATGAGCTTGACATCTAGACCACGTGCTCATTGGCGCTAATTATTTTGAAGTTACGAAGTTTTTTATTAACATCTTAATTTATCTAAATATTTAAGTTTTACCTTGTGTTGTATATCACTCGAGCTTCAACCGGCCAGCGAGGATTTGCCATGGCTCAGCAAGGAAGAGGGGGGAGGGGGGATGCCCTCTCTCATACACTCTGATTTTATTTGGAAGAATAGTCAAGAAAATAAAAACCTATTTTTCTTGCGGCCAACATTGATAACATTTTACTCTATTATTAGTTTTATTTTATAGGTATTGATAATATCTATCAAAAGTGACAGCTGTAGGTAACAATACTTGATGTATGAATATATTAAAATTGATTTAGTAACTTGAGTAGCTAGCTTCTACTGTTCTTCCTACCAAAATCATACTTTACGTGTTCTTATATTCCAACTTTTCCTGAAAGAGAGATATGTTATTTGAAACCATTCTTCTTTTGTCTTGGAGGAAAAATCAGGTCATTAGTTGCTACTCGATGGAAGCTATGTTTGAATAGGACTGACACTATGAAACTAATCCGAACCACAACAAGCGAGATGCTCTATATGAATCTATGCAAGAGTTGTAATGAGCGTCTAGTCTCAGCTCTATACATTATGACTTCGTAGAGGTCCTGTAGCAAGAATAGATTAAAACAGTTTAGTAAGAATCCCAAATCTTAACTCACAGTCAGTTGGTAACGTGTCTATCAAGATAAGCGTCTCGGGTTTGATTCCAAGCATGGTCGGAAAAAAAAATCACATTAGAGAAATGTGGGTTTACCCTTTCAGAGTGATGAATTAACGATCGGGGAATGGATGTTGTGCCTGTCCTAGTCTTATGTTAGATTATGAGGTATACGGAGCTATGACAGGCCTAGCCAGCCGGTAGTGGAATAATAAAACCAACAGTAATGGACTATGAGAAAGACTTAGGTTTTGTTTCAAAGGAATGTCTCGTCTTTCAAATCTCTCGAAGACCCTAGATCGATTCTAGAGCGTTGAATCAAGGTCAGGATAAAGAATCAGAATCAGTCTGATCTTATCTCTGAACGATGGTTCATATCAAACGTGCTAATTGCTTCGTCACCTGTTGCCCCTCCTCGGCCAGGGATTGGTCCGTGGTCCATATCCCAGCCACGGGATTGGCCCGGGACGAGTTTCAGGTGAGCGCAGGCCCGGAGACCGATGGGGCGTACGTGGCCGGAATGCTAACTGTGGGCGCGCGGGGGACGCTGCCTGAATAACAAGTGGGCGTCTCCGGGGTCGATACGGCGTCAGGACGCATGACGTCACGCGCTACATGAGCGATCATGTGGAGAGTAGGGAGGGGGGATAAGGGGGATGAGGATATTAAAAGTACCAATCATTTTTAAGAGCTGATATTAGCCTCATGGACGTGACTAGCTACAAAGAATACTAACGTTAGCCTTGATTCATTCAGAACATTAATTAATTTAATGTCTAATGATGGATTAAATAACCAAGCTATAATATTTGTTAATTACGGTTATAACCGAAACTAAATATTTTTTAAATTGAAAAATGACACCTGGACACGGGAATAAAACCCAAGACCTTCGGCTTAATACGTAAAAGCTCTAACCACTGAGCTATCCAATAATTCTACTTTTCTCAGGGTAATTCTTTACTCATATCTTAGGTCAGAGTCTGTGATGGACGTGTGCATTAGTACAGTTAGAATCGTACAATTGACAGCAAAAAGCCAACCACCAGGCTGCGTTATCTGATAGCTCGTGATATTAATTGATCACACATTTGTAGCTGACACTTTTCACACGTCCATCACATATTCTGACCTTAAATATGAGTGAAGAATGACCTTGGGCATGGTACGATTTCTGGATAGCTCAGTGGTAGATAATTGGTATGCTAAGGTCCTGAGCTTAATTCCCGTCTCCAGATGTCATTTTTTAATTTAATTAATGTCTTATAAGCCAATTAATCATAGAAAAATCCATATGAAGCTTTATTGAGAAATAGTTAATACATAATTTACCGAGCTATATTTTTAGGAAACATTAGATGCATCAATGTATTTTATAGTTTCAGTTTTACTATTACATTGATGATGTAATATTTTGTAAAAAGGGTTTAGATTGATTACACAAAGTTGTATCATCTAAATGCTACGATTAAGCTTTCAGTTATTAAATTGAAGCTATAAATATTTCAATATAGGAAGTAACTTGTTAAATTTAATGATACAGCCCTTGAACGTTGATTGTACTGGACATATCTACTAATGTAATGTATTACCTGCATCAATGTGTTTTAATATTAAATATATTTCACTAACTTCAGGAGCATTTTGTTGGTAAGTGTTTGTCTAAATATCATTTATATAATTTAAATATTCACTTAAAATAGGACAGTAAAGCTCAAGCGCTTAAGAGCAATTATAAAGCGTATCAAAATTAATGTTATTTTAGAATTTGGGTTAAACGTTTATTAATCGTGAAATTTTATAAAATAACTTCTACGCTGTCGCCACAACGTTTGTGTTTACGATTCAAGTCTTTTCTTAAATTTATTTTAAGACTCAATTCCCAGATTTAGTCCCCCAATTTAACTTTAATTATTTAACTTATATATTTGCTTTCATGACCCTATTGCAATGAATGATCTCAGGACGCAGGTTTACCCATAATGCACTTGGTACTAATAATTTTGGGTCATTATTGTCTCAAGATTATTTTATTATATTTTAAAATTAATGGTTAGGTGCACCCCACAGAATGTCTATCTCTTTATTACGAAACACTCCACTAAAGAGCATATATGAAATAATATACTCTCTTACAGAAACATAGAGAAAAGTAGGTGTGTCCGTCAAAATACATAACAATCAAATTCACATTTCAAGGATCAGAATATAAACCAGTTTCTCAGTTTCAGGGGGGTGGGAGGTAATGAAACGTCAACATTTATTAAAATCTTGAGCTAGATTTTATTTAACGATCATAATACTTCTCTCTCCAAGGGGTCGAGAGAAAGTAAAAGTCATAGATTGAAGCAGTGATAATAAACTTCTGGCCAACTCGGGACTCGCAACGTGGACTAATCTGCGAGCTCGTTAATTCTGATGTGCAAGGGACTAAGTGGTCAGACATACCGAGGATGTATTATCCTAACCTCTTTCCTCTTAGTTTATTCTGATGTGCAAGGGACTAAGTGGTCAGATGTACCGAGGATGTATTATCCTAACCTCTTTCCTCTTAGTTTATTCTGATGTGCAAGGGACTAAGTGGTCAGACGTACCGAGGATGTATTATCCTAACCTCTTTCCTCTTAGTTTATTCTGATGTGCAAGGGACTAAGTGGTCAGACGTACCGAGGATGTATTATCCTAACCTCTTTCCTCTTAGTTTATTCTGATGTGCAAGGGACTAAGTGGTCAGATGTACCGAGGATGTATTATCCTAACCTCTTTCCCCTTAGTTTATTCTGATGTGCAAGGGACTAAGTGGTCAGACGTACCGAGGATTATTATCCTAACCTCTTTCCTCTAAGTTTATTCTGATGTGCAAGGGACTAAGTGGTCAGATGTACCGAGGATGTATTATCCTAACCTCTTTCCTCTTAGTTTATTCTGATGTGCAAGGGACTAAGTGGTCAGATGTACCGAGGATGTATTATCCTAACCTCTTTCCTCTTAGTTTATTCTGATGTGCAAGGGACTAAGTGGTCAGACGTACCGAGGATGTATTATCCTAACCTCTTTCCTCTAAGTTTATTCTGATGTGCAAGGGACTAAGTGGTCAGACGTACCGAGGATGTATTATCCAAACCTCTTTCCTCTAAGTTCTCTTTTTCGCATTCTTACTCCTTTAGTGTAATTAAATGTTTATACCCCGCACGGTCGGTAAAATAAAACAAACTTAGAAGCAAATTGAAAATAATATTTTGATTCGACCTTCTACATTACTATATTCTATTGTTTTGAGGAAATACCATAAAGAAGTGAAGATATGGTGACATGTTATAAGTTACATAAATTAACAATCAGAGCAGCAGTGGGTTTATTTAAACTCTACTGATGTCACTTGATGGATGTATGGATGTTTGGGATGTGTTGGCTCTACAGGAAGTCTCTATTATTTCCCCCTTAGTCGAGAAAGTATGTTTTTATCAAAGCTATTTTTCATTATCATTGAAATTCTTGTTTAATTTTTTGCTAGTGTTGCCATTAATGTCAACCAGTGAGTTTTAAATCTAATAAGTTTGATTAACAGAGTTTCATTGAGCAGCGCATTTAATACCTGTCCGGGCTAGTCCACATATTTACAATTTAAGAGAAATAATGATAAAGCTAAAGCTTAAAGTAACTGCACCCAAAGTTGTGTGAAGATAGAGGATAAAATATTAGAA